>JAQPZY010001645.1:5852500-6085000 GCA_029931535.1 Margaritifera margaritifera
ATAAAGGAACCACATATAATTTATGTGATTATGATAGCACAGAATAATAAAGGAAACACATATAATTTATGTGATTATGATAGCACAGAAAAATAAAGGAACCACATATAATTTATGTGATTATGATAGCACAGAATAATAAAGGAACCACATATAATTTATGTGATTATGATAGCACAGAATAATAAAGGAACCACATATAATTTATGTGATTATGACAACACATAATACTTCTCTCGTGTAACATATCGCCATTGTTTCCGAACACAATATTAACAGTAGCGTTAACATAAGAAAACAACAATAACAACAAAACAAAGTTTGTGAGAAAATGTCACCATTGCTGCAAACATCACAACTATCCTACACATGTATGTATTCTTCTGATCTCCATTGATAGTTCATTTCTAATATCGAAGATATATGATTTTTTATACCACGATTTCTTAGATATCCATTGTATCTTTGGATCATAAGGACCATGGCTGTTTTACTATAACCATCAGGTGAGAAGGGCATCCAATTGTCTTTAGTTTCCATTTTTTCTTTATAAGAAATAGAGATACGAAAGTATGCATGTAAGAAGGGCATCCAATTGTCTTTATTTTCCATTTTTTATTTATAAGAAATAGAGATACGAAAGTATGCATACGTTTGTAGATCTTGAAAGGATGAGCGCACTTTCGTCAGGAAACTGAGCATGAATCTCTTTATATAGTCTTTATTGTAACACAAAGTGAAATTTATTGAAAACATTCAAAGTTGTTTTAAGCATTATTTTCTTAAATACTATTGAAACTATTTACGTCCTAATTGATAATGTTATAAACCTTGATAGGAGTTACATAATTGGTAATGTTATAAACCTTGATAGGAATTACATAATTGGTAATGTTATAAACCTTGATGGGAATTACATAATTGGTAATGTTATAAACATTGATTGGAGTTACGTAATTGGTAATGTTATAAACCTTGATTGGAGTTACATAATTGGTAATGTTATAAATCTTGATAGGAGTTACATAATTGGTAATGTTATAAACCTTGATGGGAATTGCATAATTGGTAATGTTATAAGCCTTGATTGGAGTTCCGTAATTGGTAATGTTATAAACCTTGATAGGAGTTACGTAATTGGTAATGTTATAAACCTTGACAGGAAATACAAAATTGGTAATGTTATAAACCTTGATAGGAGTTACGTAATTGGTAATGTTATAAACCTTGATAGGAAATACAAAATTGGTAATGTTATAAACCTTGATAGGAGTTACATAATTGGTATTGTTATAACCGTAATTGGTAATGTTATAAACCTTGATAGGAATTTCATAATTGGTAATCTTATAAACTGTGATAGGAATTACATAATTGGTAATGTTATAAACCTTGATAGGAGTTACATAATTGGTAATGTTATAAACCTTGATAGGAATTACATAATTGGTAATGTTATAAACCTTGATAGGAGTTACTGTCTTATCTCATGAATTTTAGATATACTGCTTAGATTTCAAATTATAAGGATTACAAATTTAATATCAAGTAATCTTTAAGGAATTAATTGATCTCGTTATGTTAAACAGCTATAAAATTGGTGAAGAATGATTTGTAAATCCCTGACATTGTTCACTAGAATAGTCACCTAGCTACATAATCACAAAATTTCGGCGTGAATATATTTTAGACGACATAAATTAATATTTCAAAATTTTAACTGACTGTGATATAAACTTATAAAATTATGATTTTAGAAAAACTTTTACAAAATGTGTACTTTGAATCAACAACCTTTCTTACCCTCGTTTATATTCATTCAAGGTGTCGTTGAGGCTAAGTAGTAAAGTCATTTTAGTAACGAAAAGAGAATTACGGTAAAAGTTCAAGTCTGGTGATTTTGTAATAAGCTTATTTGAATCAAATTTCAAAGTGCTAGTTTTCATTGTTCATCACTTTTTCAACCAAAGTTTGACACTATGACTTCCACCTGGATATCATACCGCTCTTTCTTTAACCGCGCTATCGATTTTACCAGCAATACAAGGACATTGTGTCAGTCTAGACACCTGAGAGAGAGAGAGAGAGAGAGAGAGAGAGAGAGAGAGAGAGAGAGAGAGAGAGAGAGAGAGGGAGGGGGGTAGGCTTGGCTTCCACACATAGACATTGAGGTCAAGAGGTCAAGTATGTGTTTGTTTTCCTTGTGGTTATTGTACCGCCGTTTTGGTTTTAGCAGATATATATATATATATATATATATATATATATATATATATATATATATATATATATATATATATATATATATATATATATATATATATATATATAAAGTAGCATGTGCAGTAACAGTATTTAAAGAACATTAATCTTTGGCTCATGAATCTGACAAAATAAGGAATCATTATTATTAATACGTTGCTTTGGGATTAATTTTATGTTTGAATGCCATATCTATCATATCCTAATTGTATTACTCCGCGTTTTCAGTTATACCTTGAGTCAACTACCCTCCTTACAGTCATTCAAGGTGTCCTCTAGACTAAGCAGTAAAGTCAATTTAGTAACGAAAAGAAAATTACTTTTTTAGTTCAGTCTGGTAATTTTCAATAAGCTCATTTGAATCAAATTTATAATTGTTCTTTTTTGATTGTCTTCTATCGCGTTGTTGATCGGTTTTCATCCAAAGTTTGACACTGTGACTTCAACCTGGATATCATATTGCTCTGTCTTTAACCGCGCTATCGATTTTATCAACATTGCAAGGACATTGTGTCAGTCTTGTCACCTGAGAGAGAGAGAGAGAGAGAGAGAGAGAGAGAGAGAGAGAGAGAGAGAGAGAGAGAGAGATATTTGGATCGGCTTGGCTTCTATGCATAGACATTGAGGTTAAGTATATGCTTTCTTTGTGGTTATTGTTCCGCCGTTTTTTTTATTTTTTTTATTTTCGGAAAATGTGAAGTAACAGTGTACAAATAAAAGATAAAAGTTCAATTCTTGTGATTTTCAAAAAAACTCTATTTGAATAAAATTTCTAAGTACTAGTTTTCGTTGTCTTTTGTAGCGTTGCTCATCACTTTTCACCCAAAGTTTGACACTGACTTCAACCTGATATCACATCTCTCTTTATTTAACCGCGCTATCGATTTTATCAACATTGCAAGGACATTGTTCTAGTCTAGTCAGAGAGAGAGGGGGGGGGGGGTGTCTGCTTGTCTTTTCCTTGTTCCGCCGTTTTTGTTTTCGGCAGTAGTGTATATATATATATATATATATATATATATATATATATATATATATATATATATATATATATATATATATATATATATATATATATATATATATATATATATACATACAGTAAAATGTGCAGTAACTGTATCTAAATAACATTACTCTTCGGCTCTGAATCTGACAAAGTAAGGGATTATTATTATTAATACGTTGTTTTGTGATTAATTTTATGTTTCAATGCCATATCTATCAGATCCTAATTGTATTACTCCGTGTTTTCAGTTATACCTTGAGTCAACTACCCTCCTTACTCTCATTCAAGGTGTCGTTGAGGCTAAGCGGTAAAGTCAATTTAGTAGAGGAAAATTTCTTTAAAAGTTCAAGTCTGGTGATTTTGAATAAACTCATTTGAATCAAAATTCTATGTGCTAGTCTTTTTTTATTGTCTTTTATCGCGTTGTTCATCGCTTTTCACCCAAAGTTTAACGCTGTGACTTCAACCTGGATATCATATCTCTCTTTCTTTAACCGCGTTATCAATTGTATCAACAATACAAGGACATTGTGTTAGTTTAGTCTAGTCACCCGAGAGAGAGAGAGAGAGAGAGAGAGAGAGAGAGAGAGAGAGAGAGAGAGAGAGAGAGAGAGAGAGAGATAGGTGGGGTGGGGATCTCCTTGGCTTCATGCATAGAGGTTGAGGTAAAGTATGTCCTTTCTTTGTGATTATTGTTCCGCAGTTTTTCTATTTTTGGCAGTCGCATGCACACACACACACGCACACACACATCTCTCTCTCTCTCTCTCTCTCTTTCTTTCTCTCTCTCTCTCTCTCTCTCTCTCTCTCTCTCTCTCTCTCTCTCTATATATATATATATATATATATATATATATATATATATATATATATATATATATATATATATAAAGTAAAATGTGCAGTAACAGCGTAGAAATAACATTAATCATCGGCTCATGAATCCGACAAAATAAGGAATCATTATTATTAATACGTTGTTTTGGGATTAATTTTATGTTTGAATGCTAAATCTATCAGATCCTAATTGTATTACTCCGCGTTTCCAGTATCGATTCCCTTTTTTAGAGTATAAAAGTATCTTGCTCCACAGTTTGAGTATGGCATGAAGTCACCATAGCAAAGTAAAAACCAAGGGTTTATTGTCTTTCCTTTCCATAAACTGACCTGTAAAGGTGAAACATTTGTAATTATACCCTAAATAGCTATAAAGCACGCTTAGGTTGCCCCCATACAGTAAAATGTATGCCAGAGAATGATTATAAGAGAATATTTATTGAATATAATTGATTTTCCAATAAATGTTTTTGTGGTCATCAAAGTAGTGTTTGTCCCATAGTTATTCCATATGTCTATTAATTATGTTAGTATTACAGTGCCCGAAGCATGAACGAGAATAATCTGGTAGAACGCGAGAATAATTTAATTTCATCACCGTAGACATCTTGCCATCCTATATAAAGAATAACGAAAGAGAACCTTAAACTGTAGAAAGAACAAAAGAAAAAGAATCAGAGTGAGGAAAATCTCGTTTTGAATGTGAGAGAGAAAGAAACTGGATAGACTTAAGAAATCGACAGAATATAAAATGAAATGACGGATATTTACAAATTGATTGTTTTTATTGTCCCACTCTGTAAATGCATAATGAAAAATAACATCGAATTGCTAAAAGACACTCCCCAAAAAAGAAAAAAAAGCACTAATCTTCTTAACAATGGCTCCACGAATTAAGTCCAGAAATACGCCATTGTATTGTTGTCTGTATATTCATCTTCACATATCTTGGCAATATTTTGCAGATATAACTTTAGCAAGGTTCGCGCTAACACAATACGAATATGTTCCAGAAAATATCGCAGTGTAATATTTCCAGATAGATTTAGTTTGCGCTGTTACAACCTTTTGCACTTTCAAGTAAATTTCCCTTCAGTATATGAAATCACGATCTTTTACAACACCACAGCATATGTACAAATGACGAATGATGGAGATTTGAAAAAGACGCAAACATGATTATGTCAGCAATCGAAACTGATTTGTGACATGTATATTAAAAGATGATGCAGACTTTAAAAACACGGGATGATGGGAAAGAGTCGTATAATGGAAACATGTGACCTAGGTGAAAAAAGAGAGTTCATCATCTAAAGAGCTGATAGAAGGCCGCAATCATATAATAAATTATACAATATTCTCTCGTATGATACTAGTAGCATTATAGGATGGGGAACTCAAAGGGCATTTGCAGAGAAAAATCGGGCACCAATGCCCTTTTTGTCTCTCCACCAATAATAATAATAATAATAATAATAATAATAGCAATAATTCCTTTCTGGTCTTGTTCCTTACATTCCTTGCACTATCCTAATTGATTAGCAAACATTTTGAATCAGGAATGAGACAAACTCCATTTCAAGTGATGTCAATGTAAGGAACTGAGCTCGATATGATGACAGGGACTTGCATTCGTCTAATTTTAACCCCTTCCTCGCACACACACACACACACACACACACACACACACACACACACACACACACCGTGTCAGTGTGTTAAGACTATGTTGACTGGTAAGAGCTACCAAGCAACCCTTATGTAGGAATAGTCGTATACCCCTTATGTAGGAATAGTCGTATACCCCTTATGTAGGAATAGTCGTATACCCCTTATGTATGAATAGTCGTATACCCCTTATGTAGGAATAGTCGTATACCCTTATGTATGAATAGTCGTATACCCCTTATGTAGGAATAGTCGTATACCCTTGCCCTATGTTTGTCCAGCCTGAGTCAACTGGATGGTGCTTTACATCTCTGTTAGTTGTATTTTGCGAACACAGACACACGCACGCACACACATAAGCATAAGAGATTTCACTCGTAGCTACCTGGCAAGAAAAATGCGGTAAGAGTAACCTGTGAAAATAATCACAGAACACCTGGGAGCTAACATGACCCCTCTCATTTGTCGACAATCTCAGCTCCATAAGGAATATGTGAGCACAGTCACAGATCTAGAGTTAGCCTGTCTCAGGCAATCATCTAGAATTTTATACCAAACCAACTCTAGCTTGGCTTCTTTTATTGGTGTGCATCTGAGACAAACAAAAGCATTGCTGGTTTGAGACCGGGTTCGATTCCCAGACAAGTCTTGGTTGGCTGCCGTGTTGTGTTCTTAGACAAGAGACCTTACTCTCATTGCTCAGCAAAAACTAATTAAAGCCATAAAGCACAAAAAAAAAAAAAAAAATTAAAAAAAAAAAAAAAAAATTAAAGCGGACTTAGGTTAGTTTCTCTCTCGATAAATCTTCTTCTACAGCCAACGTTGGAATGAATACAATACCCAGATCAGCCTCTTAAAAACCCAGATGCTGAAATCCTATTGCCTGTATAACCTTAGGTTTTGGTTGGTTGATGTAGGACTAGTAGTGTAAAATGATTGGAGAGAATCACTCTGCTATTGTTGTCTGACAGCAAAGAACAGTTTCAATCCCTTTCTGGCAATGTGATAAAAATGGTTCGGTTTGGTATGGTGTTTTACGATGCATCAATACAAGTAGGTCATTATGTACCAAGGCAATCGGAGTAAAGTGCCTAGTCAAAGTGCGCTTCATGGTAGCCCACCCGGGTTGAAATAGTGGTAGGATTCGAACCTGCACCCTTTCAGCCACGAGTGTAACACGCTAGCCACTTAGTGCTCATGGTCCCCGCCTCCACCTGTCTCCTTTTACGGCATCGGGCATATTCTACTTCCCAGAACCAGGAAGGGTGATAAAAGTAAACGAACTGATTCATGTAACGTGACTAAAATAATTTTACTTTAAATTTATGTTTTTAAGTAATATATTCATATTTTGATCAATTTTAAATGACATCGCTTTGATTCGTGATTTTACATGCATTGGTTGGTATATTTAAGTCTGATATTATACTACACTTACATTCTCGATAAGTGTGACTAAGATAAAAGTTTAATTGTGACAGTGAATATGAAGTGTGCTATGATAAGTTTTAAGTTGTTACCATGAAGTGTTTTATGGTAAATTTTAAGTGTTACTAAGGTTAAGTTCAATAGTGACGATTAATATCAAGTATCCTTTGGTAATTATTCAATATGGTCGTAAATGTGAAGTGTACTATGAATAGTATTTAGAACGAAAGGTCTTGGAAACCTATTGATCTATTGACATTTTTCAGTTTTTTTTCTGCTTTTTTTTTAATCACGGGCCACTTTTTGGTCCATTGACTGGTTTCAGTTTTTATCATGGGCCACTTATTGGTCTATTGACTGGTTTCAGTTTTTATCATGGGCCACTTATTGGTCCATTGACTGGTTTCAGTTTTTATCATGGGCTACTTATTGGTCTATTGACTGGTTTCAGTTTTTATCATTAGCTACTTATTGGTCCATTGACTGGTTTCAGTTTTTATCATGGGCCACTTATTGGTCCATTGACTGGTTTCAGTTTTTATCATGGGTCACTTATTGGTCTATTGACTGGTTTCAGTTTTTATCATGGGCCACTTATTGGTCCATTGACTGGTTTCAGTTTTTATCATGGGCTACTTATTGGTCTATTGACTGGTTTCAGTTTTTATCATGGGCTACTTATTGGTCCATTGACTGGTTTCAGTTTTTATCATGGGCCACTTATTGAACTATTGACTTATTTTATTATTTATCACAGCTGCTCCGTAGCTAAACTGTTCCGACATTTGGACGATCTGAGGCTCGCAGCTCCATAGCGTTATTCTCAGCAGCTGTTGAAAAGACAAATATAAAAAAATAATTTTCAGACTCATAATATAGTGTTGCTCAGACATTCGTATTATTGTAAACTGATTAGGTTTGGTTTTAGTTCAGTGTTTACGTCAGAGGTACTCAGACATTCGTATTATTACAAATTTATCAGGCTGGGTTGTGGCTTCGTTTTTTTTTTATGGCAGAACAACTCAGACATTCGTATTATTGTAAATTGATCAGGTTTGGTTTTGGTTTATTTTTACGGCAGAGCAACTCAAGTATGCGTGTATGCGTGTGTGTGTGTGTGTGTGTGTGTGTGTGTGGTCTTTTTTCTTGCTGAGGAAATAATTGGAGTTAAGTGCCTTGCCCAAGGATGTACTACAGTAGCCGACCCGGACAGATCCAATGGTATGATTCGAACGCGTATCTTTAGGTTACGAGTCTGACGAGCTAACCAATGAGCCACCACAGCTCATTCAGCCAATAGCTGCCTCTTACGTTATGCTGGAGGGAGCATCGAAAACTAACCAGTAAAAACGAACGAAAACACAATATTTAATGTGTATTTTAAGTAGAAATAAAAGCAATTTGAATTGTGGATTTTGCATAAACTAAAATATGCTTAGGAAATTGAAATAGTACATGGATCACACAGATGTAAAGAACGTTCTGGTCCACTTGACCCTTTCATAAGAAAGCGTATGATGATACAGGATGGAGAAGTCACTATATGTACATGAAGTATAACTATTAAAATGTATCATCTAAATAAGCATTGCATGACACAAATTTATAACATAATAATTTCTTAACAATCAACTAGTCAAGTGTTAATTGCATGACACAAATTTATAACATAATAATTTCTTAACAATCAATTAGTCAAGTGTTAATTGCATGACACAAATTTATAACATAATAATTTCTTAACAATCAACTAGTCAAGTGTTAATTGCATGACACAAATTTATAACATAATAATTTCCTAACAATCAATTAGTCAAGTGTTAATTGCATGACACAAATTTATAACATAATAATTTCCTAACAATCAATTAGTCACGTGTTAATTGAATGACACAAATTTATAACATAATAATTTCTTAACAATCAACTAGTCAAGTGTCAATTGCATGACACAAATTTATAACATAATAATTTCTTAACAATCAACTAGTCAAGTGTTAATTGCATGACACAAATTTATAACATAATAATTTCCTAACAATCAACTAGTCAAGTGTTAATTGCATGACACAAATTTATAACATAATAATTTCCTAATAATCAACTAGTGAAGTGTTAATTGCATGACACAAATTTATAACATAATAATTTCTTAACAATCAACTAGTGAAGTGTTAATTGCATGACACAAATTTATAACATAATACTTTCTTAACAATCAACTAGTCAAGTGTAAATTGCATGACACAAATTTATAACATAATAATTTCTTAACAATCAACTAGTCAAGTGTTAATTGCATGACACAAATTTATAACATAATAATTTCTTAACAATCAACTAGTCAAGTGTTAATTGCATGACACAAATTTATAACATAATAATTTCTTAATAATCAACTTGTCAAGTGTTAATTGCATGACACAAATTTATAACATAATAATTTCCTAACAATCAACTAGTCAAGTGTTAATTGCATGACACAAATTTATAACATAATAATTTCCTAACAATCAACTAGTCAAGTGTTAAACTACGTTTCATTACCAAAAGTAGCAAAGTTTTAGGCTTAACAAAAAGGTTCAGTCCTCAATATGTAAAAAAAATAGCTAAAAGGTTGGACACTTAGGAAGTTTCTAATAGTTACGAATATTAAGAGTCTAAATCTCACTAAATACTACTTATATTTTCTAAATGGTACAAATTAATATGACTGAAATTTATAATAAAAAAACTAAATATCACTGTTATTTACTAGATTGTTGAATATTCAAGAAGTTCTGCTTAAATAAATTGTAGTAGCTGACGAATTGATCATAGCAGATATTAATGTCGTTGAAAAATCATTGCATCGAATCATCAAAATCACTCGTAGAAAGTGTCATAGGTTAACAATTTCAAGAAATGCAAGAAATGCTCAAGTACAGTAAGTTTAGAAAGTTTCTAGAGTATCAAATAGAGTACCAAAAATAAGTAGAACAAGCATAGCATGGCAATTTGGTAGATTCATGGAAATTCGTCCTGAGTCCGAATCTAAACTCAAAGATGCAGAATAGATTGATGAATAAAACACTAGTCGATTTATTTAGGTCTTGAAATCTATCAGAGTATTAAAATCAGGGAATTGTTTTCCAATGGAAAATTTTGAATCAATACTCGAACAATTCAAGCAGACAAGCATGGTTGATTTGTTTTTGCTATATCAATGCAAAGGCTTTTGAGTTATGGAAAATATGACTGAAAAATAAAAAATTCTAGAAAAGAAATATTGGAATACTTCAATGTTAAATAAATACCAAACATACAAAAAGAATAAGAAAAATTATTCAAAAATCAAACAACTCTAGCAGATAAATTCTAAAGATTTTTTTTCATAAATCGAATGGTTTTGTTTGCTTTATCTATGACAACCATGAATCAACCATATAAACATTCTGGCACACGTAGTATGAGTGAAAGTGATAAAAGGTTGCGTTATAGTGATATAGGGTTAACCAGATTATACCAGCAACGCCAGTGCACAGACCAGGAGTTTCAAAGAAGACCGATTGAGGAAATGAAAACGTTGAAATATAAGCTTGGAAGACATACATGGAATTTAGCAAGGAGAGAGAAAAAGAAGCCTAAACGTGTGGCACAACTGAGATAATATGGAAGCTTCCGACTGAGATGACATTGTTTATAAATGTTGTTAGCTCGTACATTTTCATCTGGATATGAGCAGGACCTCTGCGTATTCTCAAGTTATGATGAATCTCAAATGATACCAATTATTTCAATCAAACACATTTAATTTGATTTGGTGCTCAGTGAACTTTCCCTCAAGGATATGTATAACAATTGACTTTAGCTGATACAAAGAGAGAAAGTATGAGGCAAAGAAATGTAACTATTTAGGTCAATTTACAGACAATTGTCCTTAGCTGTTACAAGAAAAAAAAAAAAGAAAAAAGGAAGAGGTAATGGAAATGTAACAATTCAGGTCAATATTTAGACATATGACTTCAGCTGATACAAGAATAGAAAGTCAGAAGTAAAGAAATTTAACTATTCATATCAATTTGTGGACAATTGAGTTTAGCTGTTACAAGAATAGAGAGTCAAAGAAATGTATCTATTTTAGTAAATATTTAGACAATTTGCTTTAGCTGTTACAAAAATAAAAAGAAAATATAGGAAGATGTAACTATTTAGGTCACAAATTTAGACAATTGACTTTAGCTGATACAAGGATAGAAAGTAAGACGTAAAGAAATATAACTATTCAGGTCAATATTTAGCAACTGACTTTGGTTGATACTAAAATAGAAATAAAAGTTAAATGAATATAACTATTCAGGACATTATATGGAAAATTGACTTCAGATGATACAAGACTAGAAGGTAAGAGGTAAAGAAATTTAACTATTTAGGTCAATATTTAGACAATTGCCTTCAGCTGTTACAACAATAGAAGGCAAAGAAATGTAACTTTTCAGGTCAATATATAACAACTGACTTAGCTGATACAAGGGTATAAAGTAAGAGGTAAAGAAATGCAACTATTTAGGTCAATATTTAGACAATTGACTTTAATTGATACAAGACTAGAAAGTAAGAGGTAAAGAAATGTAACTCTGCAGGTCGGCATTTAGACATTCAACTTTAGCTCATACAAGGATAGAAAGTAAGAGGTGAAGAAATGTAACTCTTCAGGTCAGTATTTACCAATTGACTTGAGTTGATACAGGACTAGAATGTAAGAGGTAAAGAAATGTAACTATTCAGGTCAATATTTAGACATTCAATTTTAGCTGATACAAGGATAGAAAGTAAGAGGTGAATTAATGTAACTATTCAGGACAATATTTAGGCATTAACTATGACTGATACAAGGATATACAGTAAGAAGTAAAGAAATGTAACTATTCAGGATTATTTTTAGCAAAACCGAGATGAATGCGGTGTAAAATGCTCTTTTTGATTAAATCAATACACTATTTCAACAGAAGATCAGTGATAACACAAAGTAGTGGGTTTTTTTGTTTTAATATAAAAGGATTGAATACTTAAATCTGAACATTGATAAAATCGACCCATCGAGGAGTGGTTCATATATAAAATTATTTGATTTGTAAACAAATAAGCTAAAAAACAGTTTGGTGGGAAAAAAATGGTATCAATTTGGTGAAAAATAAACAAATTTTGTATCAGTGTTCAAAATAATGGTAGCAAATGCTCCTTTTATGCCGTAAGGTTATCTTGAATACACCAAATATTTATTACAAATACACTTTACATAGATGCACTCGTTAGTTTGGTAAGTCTCCAACTCAAATATAAGACATTTTTTGAAAACTAATTCGATATATCTGTTTGTACATATGAAGCAGCAGAAGATAAGCACGCACAGGACCTTAATAGTGATACTAATCGAGAGAGAACAGCACGTTGATAAGCTAAATAGTTCTTAATGGCAAGTAAAAAAATGAAAGTTCCATTACATAGGTTTTAGTGATCTATCCAGATTGTTATCAACACATATTACACACGCATACATGCAGCAAATGCTTTATTGTTTGTTTATTGGGTTTTTCTCAGGGTGGAGTGGGGTGGTAAATACACCTGAAAAGTTAACTCAACACAAAAGACTATGCTACAATGTAGGTAACACAATATTTATCTTGTCTGAAGAAGATTCAGTCATTAAATTAAAATATGTTCAACGTTAATAAAGGCTTCGCTTATTATTTACTGTGACTTTGAAAGTCTAATAGAAAATACAACCGAAATCATACAGAATCATATACACATAATTAAAGCTGTACAATTAAAGCAGCTATCTTCATTCCCCCAGAATTCTGTATGTACCTCTCATCAATCAATACATAACGAATACAAGCCAATTGGTTACAAAGGAGCAGATTGCATACAAGAATTTTACGAGGGATTAAGTAATATCGCAAAACCTGTGCGTCAAGAACTAAAGGCAAAAAGTGAAAAGCCTATGACAGCCGTGTAGGAACGTGCAAAATAATTTAATTCAATCCAAAATTGTCGCAAAACGAATTTGAATTCCAAATATTAAACGTTTATGCTACTTTTCATTCATAACTTGTTTGAATATCGGTAAAGCTCTTTGTCGAGGAGTTAGCTAGCCTTGATTCTGATCAAGAAGTAATAATGATTCATAACAACAAAGAGAAATATATATCATTATCAAGGATTTTGTAGCTGATATATTCGCGAAAGAACAAAAAGCAATAGCCGTTAAAAAGCCGATTAGATTTGTTAACAGGTAATGTGTTCGTGGGTCAGTTCCCTGAATCATTAGCTAAACTTTTAAATGACTTAAACTTCACTAATCGATAAAAGGATTTGAACAGATGCAAGCTAAACATTTAAGGAAAGACATTTACTCCTATGAATATTTGTTTAGTTTTCACATATACAGTGAGTCAACCATTCCACTCATAGAAAAGTGTTGCTAATCTTTGTTCAACTCCAAAAATGTGTTAAATGTAACTCTGCGCCTAGGCAAAAAATGTCATTCATCGGACAATAAACACAATTTCTGTAACAAAACGAAGTAACTTTGGATTAAAGAGTCGGTCAGTGTGTTTATTAAGCTACGATAGGTATTGAAGACGAACAAAATCGTAAATTTGTAACAAAAATGGATGAATGAAAACTGTGTCAGCCTTAAGTAAAATAAACAACGGGTTGACAGTATGGGTTGCAAATTTATCACCCTATGTGAAAGTTCTAATTTGGCTAGCTTCACACTAAATATATTTGTAAGCAAATTTGCTGTCAGTAACATGCATAACAAAATTATAGTGAGTTCATTCAATACATTTCCGTTAGAGTCCATACAGACATAACGTGTTACATTTCCCGCTAAACGGACCCATGATGTTACAATCTTATATTTCTGGCCATGCAGACCCGTCACGTGAATCATTTTTAACACAGGATGTCCCATATTGACGCCAGACTGCCGTTTTTGGATCTAGAGTGCCATCTCTATGTTAAATTTCCTGTATTCCCATGTTAAATTTCACTTATTCCCCATAATCCCACAAGATGACGGCAAAAACCTGATTTAATATAGGAATTCCCAGATTGGCCCTCAAGTGACGTCCTGTACTACTGAAAAACTCACCATCTCAAAATCATGAAAGGCCATTACTTCGGTCACACAGGGATCATTCCAATCTTAATATAACACTTCATTTTACAGTACTTAGAAAGGAATCCATTATTTTGTCATGGATATATAGGTCTCCTGGTTCCGACGGAAGATAAATTATTCAGTGTCTCCTTAACGCTCATTTTTAACACACAGCTAGTATAAGTCTTCCATTTTAAAAGAAGCATATTCCAAACACAATTAGAGATACGTTAATCAACATAAAAAGAATAACTCGTCTTCCGATCAGAATTGTACACGTGATACAATTTTTTAAAATATTTTTAAAAAAATAATAAACCAATTTGTTGGCGCATAAATAATGTCAGAATATAAGGAAGACACGATTTTGTCGCCTTTTGCATTCTATTCCCTTAATGCACTATTTATAATGATGATTTTGTCGCCTTTTGCATTCTGTTCACTTAATGCAATATTTATAATGATTTGGTCGCCTTTTGCATTCTGTCCCTTTAATGCACTATTTATAATGATGATTTGGTCGCCTTTTGCATTCTGTCCTCTTAATGCACTATTTATAATGATGATTTTGTCGCCTTTTGCATTCTATTCCCGTAATGCACTATTTATAATAATGATTTGGTCGCCTTTTTCATTCTGTCCCCTTAATGCACTATTTATAATAACGATTTTGTCGCCTTTTGCATTCTATTCCCTTAATGCACTATTTATAATGATGATTTGGTCGCCTTTTGCATTCTGTCCCCTTAATGCACTATTTATAATGATGATTTTGTCGCGTGTTGCATTATATCCCTGTAATACACTATTTATAATGATGATTTTGTCGCCTTTTTCATTCCATTCCCGTAAGGCACTATTTATAATAATGATTTGGTCGCCTTTTGCATTCTGTCCCCTTAATGCACTATTTATAATTAATGATTTTGTCGCCTTTTGCATTCTATTCCCTTAATGCACTATTTATAATGATGATTTTGTCGCGTGTTGCATTATATCCCTTAATACACTATTTAAAATGATGATTTTGTCGCCTTTTTCATTCTGTTCACTTTATGCACTATTTATAATGATGATTTTGTCTCCTTTTGCATTCTGTTCCCTTAATGCACTATTTATAATGATGATTTTGTCGCCATTTTCATTCTGTCCCTTTAATGCACTATTTATAATAATGAATTGTGTCCCTATTGAGATAGATAATATTACAATATTATATAAAACTTCTTCTTTTCACTGACATACATCAAATTTCTACAAAGTATCAACTCGGTCAAGAGTTCTGTAGAATGCTGATTTAATCATTTGTTTAATGTACCTTCTAATTCATTTTTGAACATATTATTTGGTTTAATTTTTTCAATTAGTTTCTAAACAGCTTTTCCTCCAAGATTGTTTGCTTGTGTCTCTACATGGATTTGTATACCTTCTACTACCACTGAACCAACTTTTTATGCTAATGGTTGAACCTTATCTCTACTTATTGCTGGTAATTTGATTGCTACTAATGGTTGAACCGTATCTCTACTTATTGCTGGTAATTTGCTTGCTACTAATGGTTGAACCGTATCTCTACTTATTGCTGGTAATTTGCTTGCTACTAATGGTTGAACCGTATCTCTACTTATTGCTGGTAATTTGCTTGCTACTAATGGTTGAACCGTATCTCTACTTATTGCTGGTAATTTGCTTGCTACTAATGGTTGAACCGGATCTCTACTTATTGCTGGTAATTTGCTTGCTAAAATCTTTGTTCCACTTAAAAGCAAAAATAATGCATCAAACACATTTCCAGTTGTTTTGCCTTTTTGATAACGTGTATTCCTCACTAGCATGTTGGTGTATACACAAACATATATATATATATATATATATATATATATATATATATATATATATATATATATATATATATATATATATATATATGTCTGTGTTTGTGTGTGTGTGTCTGTGTGTTTGTATTCTTTTATATATATATGTGTGTGTGTGTGTGTGTGTGTGTGTGTGTGTGTGTGTGTTATTTTACTGCTAAGTAAAATGTCACTCTCTCATTCTATAATATCTTGTGATGTTAGAGATCAGATTTTGTACATCGTATTTACTGGCATATAAATGAACTCATTGGGTCGTATATTTAATAGGGTACCTATGGGAATATTTGGTGTAAATGAAGGTAATACATCGTATCTACTGGTATATAAATTAACTCATTTGGTTGTATATTTAATAGGGTACCTATGGGACTATTTGGTGTAAATGAAGATAATACATCTTAACTACTTTTAACAATTCAGCTTCCTGTTACTAAACTACAATGTATTAATAGTAAATTTGTATCTGTTATATTTACAGTTGTATCACCAGTATTAATTTTTTGGTCTAATATCCTAGAATTATAACCTAAACTATTACGTATACTGATTGTCAATTGTAAAATCAACCCTGTAATTATTTTGTAATGTCGTCTTACATCTTAGTGTGTTGTAGTCTGGTTCGATTGTTATGCCATTATTTTATACTGATTGGTAATGTCATCTTACACTTAGTGTGTTGAAGTCTGGTTCCATTGTTATGCCATTATTTTATACTGATTGACATTGTAAAAATCAACCCTGTAATTATTTTGTAATGTCGTCTTACATCTTAGTGTGTTGTAGTCTGGTTCGATTGTTATGCCATTATTTCCAAGTGTTTTGCTTCCTTGTATATAATAGATGTAATCATTGTACTCATTCATTGAGATCTTTATAATATTTGATATTATCACAACTTACTTTCTTGTATCTTTTTTATGTTAGTATTTTTTTAATCTTTTTTTATTTTTTATTTATTTATTTTATCCTTTTTATTTTACTTACTTTTTTGTATCTTTTTTATTTTAGTATTTTTTTAAATATTTTTTTAATCCTTTAATTATATTAAAAGATTTTTCCAGATATTTACTACTATAACCTTTTCTGGTGTTGAATCTTTCTGCTATCAAATCAATCTATTTTACCAGATATCACACGTATATTTTTTTTTTTTTATAATCCTAACTTAATTTTTCTTCAAATACCTATTGAGCTTTTTGTTCTTGTGATATTTTCTGATGGTGAAGATGGTGTTTGTGGTAATGTTGCTTTTTGTTTATATTTTTTATGGTTGGGCGGGAGCAAATTGTTCCTGTCGTTCCGGAAATGCTTGCTCTGAAATGTTGAACATCTAATTTTTTTAAAATATGTATCTAATGATTTCAGTACTTCATCTGTATCTTTTGCTTTTTCTGTTTTCTTTTCATGAATTGCAAGACCCTTTTCTGTTCCTAACTTTTTTTTTCTTTTTTATATACCTCATCGTCTAAATCATTTAATTCTGACATAGGCATATCAAATAAATATATTACCTCAATCTGATTTTAATCAGATTGGGGATAATCTCTATATCAATAAATCAGGGGAAACAACTTGTCCTTTGTTTCCAATATAAATAAGCGTTGTGTCCCTTGACAGGCATCCTATACGACTGCTACTTGAAGTACTGTGTGATTATCTTAAAGAATATTACGTTCGCCAACGAACTCAAAGAAATTCGTGAAATTAAGAGTTTCATTCATGGAAAGTGTGACATTTGAAGAGAAATATACTCATTCAATGACCACATATACATTTATATAATGGAATAAGTCTGATAGAGGGAGAGAAATATTCTCATCCAACGACCACACAATTTATACAACTAAAGGCGTGGAAGGGAAAACTTAATTCATTCAATGGCCAAACATTAATTAATAAAAGGTGATATGTGGTGAGAAAACGGCATCAATGATCATCCAGACAAAGCTGTATAACTGCAATATATCAATGCGTCAAGGCGAACTCATTTACATCTGTACAACTAGGAGTTGCAAACGAATCTTCTCAGAGGACATGAACTAAATCTTGAATAGATAAATAATTCAAACTCATGAAAATGGGTCCTATAAGAAATAAACAAGTAAAGAAATTACTAAATTTCACAACATTACGAAATATAGAAGTTACCGGATTTACAGTTCCGATTAGCTAAATAGATCCTAAAAATTCGTGTACTGGTTCAATTTCAACTTGTAAATAAATAATTCCAGAATAAATACTAAGTAAATTACAGAAGTAACTGAAATCTAAAATTAAAGTAAAAACCTATGTCTTGCTATTTTGAGGATGTGAGTATCTAAATCTTGGTTGTTACATGCTGCTGTACATACCCAAGGAATTTGGAATTCAGACGTTCTGGAGTCTCGTGGCTAGTGGACGGGCTTGCTGGATTCGAAATTTCCTTGGCCCTAAAATCGTCTATAGTCGGAATTTAACTGAAAAACTATTGGAAGCTGCAAAACTATTAGAAAAGTGTTGGATATTGGATAACTTGGAAATTTTTTGAAAAACCCTAAATCGTCTTGAGACTAGAAATCTATGTAAATATGATAACTATTTGTAGCTAAATTGATATATTTGGTGAAATTGGCATCAAGGAAAAATACTTTATTGAAAATTTCATCAAAATACGTTGCTGAACTGCGATTTGGTAACTCATATCGCCTTCCGTACGGATGTACTAGATTCGACCTGTCATGCGCATGCCCAGTTAGCTATAATCAGCAATGGCAGCGACCTACGAAGGCTACATGCAATATAATGGATCAAACAAAGCCCAGTATTTTATATAAGAAGCGATGACATCTATTAAATATTGTTTCTGGTAATCAAACATTGCCTCCACAATCGTGTTCAATATATAAAACTTCTCCTAATGATGTAAAACTTGTGAATGTCTTCTTTGAAATTGTCAGTAGGTCCCTAGTACATGTATACACTTGTGTAATCAGCTGATAGTTTCGGCAATCCCTATTAGGCTTAATTGTAACGCTTTTTCTTCATATCCAAAAAATGTATATCCTTAAAAAATTCTTGTGTAGTGGTAGAGTAAGTGTGGTAATCTTGTAAGTTGTAGATTGTAGTGTTTGACGTACATGTCTTCGTCCTTATTGCTGAGTATGCAATTACCGTAAAGACTGGAAAAGTAGTCTTTTACAGTACTAATTATTTTTCTCGTGGAATCTCTGTTAATTTTACTTTATGGGTATAAAATATTTATTCAATATATAATTATATTTTATATGAATTATACAAAATTTGGTACATTTACTGATACTAGTGATACAGAATTGGACACTAGACTGGTACAATTGTAGGTCCGTGGTACTGCTTGGAAAACATAACCCAAAAAAGTTTCAGTATACTTTTTCATTTTTATCCAACTGCATCAGTAATCAATGAGTGAAGTATCACAGTGAATGATTTTTATTATTTCTGATCAACTAGTGTGCCAAAGTGGTGTGTATTCCGAGGTGAACTCAGATGGGAGGTGCTCTAAAGCAAACGTCCTATTACCACGGCAATTGAAAATCGAGTGAAAGTTAGTAGTATCGTCCAACCTCCTGATTTACGTCCTATCCTTCAATCGTGCGCCATGTTTCTCGTGATTTGGTTTTAATCGTGTGGGGTTCTTATTCAACGTAAGAAATATATACGCTGGAAATGTATATTCACTATGGACTTTTTCGTTTTGGTATTATTTCATAATAAACAGATATTCTACATCAAAAGACATTAAATCTATTATAATAAAATGTGTATCCATTCACCAGTGTCTATTTTTAAAATTTCTTTCTTCTTCTGTCTCTCTCTCTCTCTCTCCCTATTGATTCATGTATTTATATGGTAAAGAACAAGCAATCAGTAATGTAAGTGCACAAGCCGCATATTGAATTTCGTTTTTAAATTATTTTTTTTTTAAATTTCAAAAACATGGAGATGCTATAAACTAATAATATCCATACCTTGGCCTAACTGGCACATTCTGGTCATATGCCACATGACTTTTTAGTCAGTGTTATGAATGAACCATGGATGCAGTTCTAGAAATAAGTAAACTTACACACGCTCAGAAAAACGGTAATTCTGAACTAATGTACATGAATGCCAAAAAGTTTTTAACGATGATTAAATGAGGTAGATATAATTGAACACTTTCTATGATTATTTGAATGGATTCTCACAATATTATAACGAACGGGTTAAAATTCTTATAAAGGGCACAAAATATGGCTGTTTGAGGATATTCTATCCAAAAAAAAAATTGAAGGAAATGTTATAAAAAGCAACACATTTAATAAAAAAAGTCAAAATTAAATTCATAAACTTAGTTAGGATCTTTGTATGCCTGAGTTGTAGTAGGTCCATTAAATCATTATTATTTATAATGTTCTTATGTTATATTACATGGCGTATTTGTAGTTAACCCCAAGCCATGTAAACTTTAATTGTGTGCCCCATTCTTAGAAAGCACATTTTATGAATTTGAAGGGATGACCGGGTTTATTAACTTGTCTTTATACTACTGATCTAAGAACGCACACTGACATGAAACTCACAAGTTTGACAGTGCAGTTTTTTTTATCAAAGAGCTTAAGTCATGTGATCAATTTTGCTTGCATTGTTTAAATTGTGAAGCAGATGATTTGTTCACATTGTGCTTGGAATGAATTTGTGAATGAAAAATACAAAGAAGCATTAGATCTGTATATGGCATAAATGGGGTTTGATCACTTGAATGTGTACATGAGAGAGAAACATAAGATTTTTTTTTACTATGAAAAGAGTATTTCTTTCAACCATTAAACTTGACGGCTATGTGAACTTCTTGAGTATATGTTTACATATAGGTCATTCAGATGCGATGCATGATGACTACAGTTCTCAGATACTGTTGCAATAGGAATGACATGTTAATAGGATGTTGTAGTATACTAAATATGCAATTTTAAATGAAGTTACTGCTATTAAAATCTGAATTGGACATGTACATCCAAGTAGGGAAATGGTAAAAATTTAAACTATAAATAATCAAAAGGTTGTAAAATTAGGACAATCTCTTTGTGGAATTGATGCAGTAACAAAAGACTATATTAATACTAATGTCTGCACTATTTTAACAGGTTTCATGGATAATCAGTTTCAAAAAGTTGATGAAAAATAACTAAAATTATTTTAAAAAATTATGAAAATTAAATGAAGTTTCTTTTTATAAAAAATACTGGTGATAATGAAAGGAGATTTATTGGTCAACTTAAGTGATGATGACTACAAAATAAGAATGTTTGGATGTTCCAGTGTTGCTTCTGGAAAGACTTTTGCATTCAAACTCAGAAATGAGAAATAAACAAATAATAAAATATGATGATAATAAGAACCCTGCAAATTTCACAACTTGTGATGGTTTACTCATCAAAAGAAATGAGGAGCAGATGAAACCAGTAGTGGTTCCACAAGATTTTATAGTAACGTTAATATAAAATAAAAATAAATTACAAATCTGGCTGATACAACAAATGCCCAAGACTGATAAAATGATAAATTATAAAACTTTCCTGAACAAATCTGGTGAAACAGTGGATGGCACATTAGATATGGCTGGAAATAAGATAACTTCAAGCTATACAGCTATTCATGATTTTTACCTGACAAATAAAAACTCTATTAATGTTAAAATTTATGTTGAACATAAACCATCATTCTTTTATTTGCAAAAATGTTCAAAATATAATTGGGTTGAGTACTTAGATGTTTGGAGAAAAATACAATTACAATATCTTGGTTAGAATGTACAAAAGGCAGAGATATTGAAATGTAAATGGCAACACTACCTATAGTAGGAGGAGTGTATTCTAACATAAAATTTTCACCTGGTACATAAAAGAATATTTGATAAAAGAGCTAGAACTCAGCACGGATATTAAACAAAAATCATACTTAATGTATTGTGATTATGAAAATCAAACTTATTTTTATATAACTAAGTATTATAATAGAAATAATTTATTTAAAACTTTACAATATCAATGGCTATTTAAAAAATCAAACTTATTTTTATATAACTAAGTATTATAATGGAAATAATTTATTTAAAACTACAATCTCAATGGCTATGAAAAAAAATCAAACTTATTTTTATATAACTAAGTATTATAATGGAAATAATTTATTTAAAACTGTACAATCTCAAGTACTATGAAAAAAATCAAACTTAGTTTTATATAACTAAGTATTATAATGGAAATAATTTATTTTAAAAAAATCAAACTTATTTTTATATAACTAAGTATTATAATGGAAATAATTTATTTAAAACTGTACAATCTCAATGAAAAAAAATCAAACTTATTTTTATATAACGAAGTATTATAATGGAATAATGGAAATAATTTATTTAAAACTGTACAATCTCAATGAGAAAAAAAATCAAACTTATTTTTATATAATTAAGTATTATAATGGCTTTGAAAAAAATGGCTATGAAAAAAAAATCTAACTTATTTTTATATAACTAAGTATTATAATGGAAATAATTTTAATGTTAATAATAAAAAAGTAAACAACACCAAACACCACTTTTTATTACCTGATTGTCATTATATGATTATTGGAAATACACGGCAAGGAAATACCAACCTTTTTCTTAATTTATTACTTAAATACTTTAATTATAATGAACTTATCATATATACTATCAATGACGACCAACAAAAATATACCATTTTGGAAAAATTATACAACACAATAGAAGATAAAACTAATTTTTAAAAAATATTAGATATCTTTCACCAAGGAAGTTATTCCAGCAGAAAATGTAGATAATGATACACAAAAAATAATAATGCTTGATGATATTAAATTAGCCAT
The DNA here is from genome assembly GCA_029931535.1 of Margaritifera margaritifera. Classification (NCBI taxonomy): domain Eukaryota; kingdom Metazoa; phylum Mollusca; class Bivalvia; order Unionida; family Margaritiferidae; genus Margaritifera; species Margaritifera margaritifera. Next base: position 5,875,623 of record JAQPZY010001645.1, read on the forward strand.
ATTAATATGAACAATATTAAATAATACTTTTCATTGTCAAGGAATAAAAACACAAATTGTATCTGTATAACTCAGTCGTATTATGATATGCCAAAGTATATTGGGTGAAATACTAAATGTTATTGTTTAATGATTATAATAATAAAGATTGACATCAAATATCTAATGATCATTTTTCTGGAAACATCAATAAACAACTATTTACAAATATTTATAATAAATGAGTATAATAATAAAGATTGACATCAAATATCTAATGATCATTTTTCTGGAGACATCAATAAACAACTATTTACAAATATTTATAATAAATGAGTATAATAATAAAGATTGACATCAAATATCTAATGATCATTTTTCTGGAGACATCAATAAACAACTATTTACAAATAGTTATAATAAATGAGTATAATAATAAAGATTGACATCTTATATCTAATGATCATTTTTCTGGAGACATCAATAAACAACTATTTACAAATATTTATAATAAATGAGTATAATAATAAAGATTGACATCTTATATCTAATGATCATTTTTCTGGAGACATCAATAAACAACTATTTACAAATAGTTATAATAAATGAGTATAATAATAAAGATTGACATCTTATATCTAATGATCATTTTTCTGGAGACATCAATAAACAACTATTTACAAATATTTATAATAAATGAGTATAATAATAAAGATTGACATCAAATATCTAATGATCATTTTTCTGGAGACATCAATAAACAACTATTTACAAATAGTTATAATAAATGAGTATAATAATAAAGATTGACATCAAATATCTAATGATCATTTTTCTGGAGACATCAATAAACAACTATTTACAAATAGTTATAATAAATGAGTATAATAATAAAGATTGACATCTTATATCTAATGATCATTTTTCTGGAGACATCAATAAACAACTATTTACAAATAGTTATAATAAATGAGTATAATAATAAAGATTGACATCTTATATCTAATGATCATTTTTCTGGAGACATCAATAAACAACTATTTACAAATATTTATAATAAATGAGTATAATAATAAAGATTGACATCTTATATCTAATGATCATTTTTCTGGAGACATCAATAAACAACTATTTACAAATAGTTATAATAAATGAGTATAATAATAAAGATTGACATCTTATATCTAATGATCATTTTTCTGGAGACATCAATAAACAACTATTTACAAATAGTTATAATAAATGAGTATAATAATAAAGATTGACATCAAATATCTAATGATCATTTTTCTGGAGACATCAATAAACAACTATTTACAAATAGTTATAATAAATGAGTATAATAATAAAGATTGACATCTTATATCTAATGATCATTTTTCTGGAGACATCAATAAACAACTATTTACAAATAGTTATAATAAATGAGTATAATAATAAAGATTGACATCAAATATCTAATGATCATTTTTCTGGAGACATCAATAAACAACTATTTACAAATATTTATAATAAATGAGTATAATAATAAAGATTGACATCTTATATCTAATGATCATTTTTCTGGAGACATCAATAAACAACTATTTACAAATAGTTATAATAAATGAGTATAATAATAAAGATTGACATCTTATATCTAATGATCATTTTTCTGGAGACATCAATAAACAACTATTTACAAATATTTATAATAAATGAGTATAATAATAAAGATTGACATCAAATATCTAATGATCATTTTTCTGGAGACATCAATAAACAACTATTTACAAATAGTTATAATAAATGAGTATAATAATAAAGATTGACATCAAATATCTAATGATCATTTTTCTGGAGACATCAATAAACAACTATTTACAAATAGTTATAATAAATGAGTATAATAATAAAGATTGACATCAAATATCTAATGATCATTTTTCTGGAGACATCAATAAACAACTATTTACAAATAGTTATAATAAATGAGTATAATAATAAAGATTGACATCTTATATCTAATGATCATTTTTCTGGAGACATCAATAAACAACTATTTACAAATATTTATAATAAATGAGTATAATAATAAAGATTGACATCAAATATCTAATGATCATTTTTCTGGAGACATCAATAAACAACTATTTACAAATAGTTATAATAAATGAGTATAATAATAAAGATTGACATCAAATATCTAATGATCATTTTTCTGGAGACATCAATAAACAACTATTTACAAATAGTTATAATAAATGAGTATAATAATAAAGATTGACATCTTATATCTAATGATCATTTTTCTGGAGACATCAATAAACAACTATTTACAAATATTTATAATAAATGAGTATAATAATAAAGATTGACATCTTATATCTAATGATCATTTTTCTGGAGACATCAATAAACAACTATTTACAAATAGTTATAATAAATGAGTATAATAATAAAGATTGACATCTTATATCTAATGATCATTTTTCTGGAGACATCAATAAACAACTATTTACAAATAGTTATAATAAATGAGTATAATAATAAAGATTGACATCAAATATCTAATGATCATTTTTCTGGAGACATCAATAAACAACTATTTACAAATAGTTATAATAAATGAGTATAATAATAAAGATTGACATCAAATATCTAATGATCATTTTTCTGGAGACATCAATAAACAACTATTTACAAATATTTATAATAAATGAGTATAATAATAAAGATTGACATCAAATATCTAATGATCATTTTTCTGGAGACATCAATAAACAACTATTTACAAATAGTTATAATAAATGAGTATAATAATAAAGATTGACATCAAATATCTAATGATCATTTTTCTGGAGACATCAATAAACAACTATTTACAAATAGTTATAATAAATGAGTATAATAATAAAGATTGACATCAAATATCTAATGATCATTTTTCTGGAGACATCAATAAACAACTATTTACAAATAGTTATAATAAATGAGTATAATAATAAAGATTGACATCAAATATCTAATGATCATTTTTCTGGAGACATCAATAAACAACTATTTACAAATAGTTATAATAAATGAGTATAATAATAAAGATTGACATCAAATATCTAATGATCATTTTTCTGGAGACATCAATAAACAACTATTTACAAATAGTTATAATAAATGAGTATAATAATAAAGATTGACATCTTATATCTAATGATCATTTTTCTGGAGACATCAATAAACAACTATTTACAAATAGTTATAATAAATGAGTATAATAATAAAGATTGACATCAAATATCTAATGATCATTTTTCTGGAGACATCAATAAACAACTATTTACAAATATTTATATCTTATATCTAATGATCATTTTTCTGGAGACATCAATAAACAACTATTTACAAATATTTATAATAAATGAGTATAATAATAAAGATTGACATCAAATATCTAATGATCATTTTTCTGGAGACATCAATAAACAACTATTTACAAATAGTTATAATAAATGAGTATAATAATAAAGATTGACATCTTATATCTAATGATCATTTTTCTGGAGACATCAATAAACAACTATTTACAAATATTTATAATAAATGAGTATAATAATAAAGATTGACATCAAATATCTAATGATCATTTTTCTGGAGACATCAATAAACAACTATTTACAAATATTTATAATAAATGAGTATAATAATAAAGATCGACATCAAATATCTAATGATCATTTTTCTGGAGACATCAATAAACAACTATTTACAAATAGTTATAATAAATGAGTATAATAATAAAGATTGACATCTTATATCTAATGATCATTTTTCTGGAGAAATCAATAAACAACTATTTACAAATATTTATAATAAATGAGTATAATAATAAAGATTGACATCTTATATCTAATGATCATTTTTCTGGAGACATCAATAAACAACTATTTACAAATAGTTATAATAAATGAGTATAATAATAAAGATTGACATCTTATATCTAATGATCATTTTTCTGGAGACATCAATAAACAACTATTTACAAATAGTTATAATAAATGAGTATAATAATAAAGATTGACATCAAATATCTAATGATCATTTTTCTGGAGACATCAATAAACAACTATTTACAAATATTTATAATAAATGAGTATAATAATAAAGATTGACATCTTATATCTAATGATCATTTTTCTGGAGACATCAATAAACAACTATTTACAAATAGTTATAATAAATGAGTATAATAATAAAGATTGACATCAAATATCTAATGATCATTTTTCTGGAGACATCAATAAACAACTATTTACAAATAGTTATAATAAATGAGTATAATAATAAAGATTGACATCAAATATCTAATGATCATTTTTCTGGAGACATCAATAAACAACTATTTACAAATAGTTATAATAAATGAGTATAATAATAAAGATTGACATCAAATATCTAATGATCATTTTTCTGGAGACATCAATAAACAAACTATTTACAAATAGTTATAATAAATGAGTATAATAATAAAGATTGACATCAAATATCTAATGATCATTTTTCTGGAGACATCAATAAACAACTATTTACAAATAGTTATAATAAATGAGTATAATAATAAAGATTGACATCAAATATCTAATGATCATTTTTCTGGAGACATCAATAAACAACTATTTACAAATAGTTATAATAAATGAGTATAATAATAAAGATTGACATCTTATATCTAATGATCATTTTTCTGGAGACATCAATAAACAACTATTTACAAATATTTATAATAAATGAGTATAATAATAAAGATTGACATCAAATATCTAATGATCATTTTTCTGGAGACATCAATAAACAACTATTTACAAATAGTTATAATAAATGAGTATAATAATAAAGATTGACATCTAATATCTAATGATCATTTTTCTGGAGACATCAATAAACAACTATTTACAAATAGTTATAATAAATGAGTATAATAATAAAGATTGACATCTTATATCTAATGATCATTTTTCTGGAGACATCAATAAACAACTATTTACAAATAGTTATAATAAATGAGTATAATAATAAAGATTGACATCAAATATCTAATGATCATTTTTCTGGAGACATCAATAAACAACTATTTACAAATAGTTATAATAAATGAGTATAATAATAAAGATTGACATCAAATATCTAATGATCATTTTTTCTGGAGACATCAATAAACAACTATTTACAAATAGTTATAATAAATGAGTATAATAATAAAGATTGACATCAAATATCTAATGATCATTTTTCTGGAGACATCAATAAACAACTATTTACAAATAGTTATAATAAATGAGTATAATAATAAAGATTGACATCAAATATCTAATGATCATTTTTCTGGAGACATCAATAAACAACTATTTACAAATAGTTATAATAAATGAGTATAATAATAAAGATTGACATCAAATATCTAATGATCATTTTTCTGGAGACATCAATAAACAACTATTTACAAATAGTTATAATAAATGAGTATAATAATAAAGATTGACATCAAATATCTAATGATCATTTTTCTGGAGACATCAATAAACAACTATTTACAAATAGTTATAATAAATGAGTATAATAATAAAGATTGACATCTTATATCTAATGATCATTTTTCTGGAGACATCAATAAACAACTATTTACAAATAGTTATAATAAATGAGTATAATAATAAAGATTGACATCAAATATCTAATGATCATTTTTCTGGAGACATCAATAAACAACTATTTACAAATAGTTATAATAAATGAGTATAATAATAAAGATTGACATCAAATATCTAATGATCATTTTTCTGGAGACATCAATAAACAACTATTTACAAATAGTTATAATAAATGAGTATAATAATAAAGATTGACATCAAATATCTAATGATCATTTTTCTGGAGACATCAATAAACAACTATTTACAAATAGTTATAATAAATGAGTATAATAATAAAGATTGACATCTTATATCTAATGATCATTTTTCTGGAGACATCAATAAACAACTATTTACAAATAGTTATAATAAATGAGTATAATAATAAAGATTGACATCTTATATCTAATGATCATTTTTCTGGAGACATCAATAAACAACTATTTACAAATAGTTATAATAAATGAGTATAATAATAAAGATTGACATCTTATATCTAATGATCATTTTTCTGGAGACATCAATAAACAACTATTTACAAATAGTTATAATAAATGAGTATAATAATAAAGATTGACATCATATATCTAATGATCATTTTTCTGGAGACATCAATAAACAACTATTTACAAATAGTTATAATAAATGAGTATAATAATAAAGATTGACATCTAATATCTAATGATCATTTTTCTGGAGACATCAATAAACAACTATTTACAAATAGTTTATAATAAATGAGTATAATAATAAAGATTGACATCAAATATCTAATGATCATTTTTCTGGAGACATCAATAAACAACTATTTACAAATAGTTATAATAAATGAGTATAATAATAAAGATTGACATCAAATATCTAATGATCATTTTTCTGGAGACATCAATAAACAACTATTTACAAATATTTATAATAAATGAGTATAATAATAAAGATTGACATCAAATATCTAATGATCATTTTTCTGGAGACATCAATAAACAACTATTTACAAATAGTTTATAATAAAATGAGTATAATAATAAAGATTGACATCTTATATCTAATGATCATTTTTCTGGAGACATCAATAAACAACTATTTACAAATATTTATAATAAATGAGTATAATAATAAAGATTGACATCAAATATCTAATGATCATTTTTCTGGAGACATCAATAAACAACTATTTACAAATATTTTATAATAAATGAGTATAATAATAAAGATTGACATCAAATATCTAATGATCATTTTTCTGGAGACATCAATAAACAACTATTTACAAATAGTTATAATAAATGAGTATAATAATAAAGATTGACATCTTATATCTAATGATCATTTTTCTGGAGACATCAATAAACAACTATTTACAAATAGTTATAATAAATGAGTATAATAATAAAGATTGACATCAAATATCTAATGATCATTTTTCTGGAGACATCAATAAACAACTATTTACAAATATTTATAATAAATGAGTATAATAATAAAGATTGACATCAAATATCTAATGATCATTTTTCTGGAGACATCAATAAACAACTATTTACAAATAGTTATAATAAATGAGTATAATAATAAAGATTGACATCAAATATCTAATGATCATTTTTCTGGAGACATCAATAAACAACTATTTACAAATAGTTATAATAAATGAGTATAATAATAAAGATTGACATCATATATCTAATGATCATTTTTCTGGAGACATCAATAAACAACTATTTACAAATAGTTATAATAAATGAGTATAATAATAAAGATTGACATCTTATATCTAATGATCATTTTTCTGGAGACATCAATAAACAACTATTTACAAATATTTATAATAAATGAGTATAATAATAAAGATTGACATCATATATCTAATGATCATTTTTCTGGAGACATCAATAAACAACTATTTACAAATAGTTATAATAAATGAGTATAATAATAAAGATTGACATCTTATATCTAATGATCATTTTTCTGGAGACATCAATAAACAACTATTTACAAATAGTTATAATAAATGAGTATAATAATAAAGATTGACATCTAATATCTAATGATCATTTTTCTGGAGACATCAATAAACAACTATTTACAAATAGTTATAATAAATGAGTATAATAATAAAGATTGACATCAAATATCTAATGATCATTTTTCTGGAGACATCAATAAACAACTATTTACAAATAGTTATAATAAATGAGTATAATAATAAAGATTGACATCATATATCTAATGATCATTTTTCTGGAGACATCAATAAACAACTATTTACAAATAGTTATAATAAATGAGTATAATAATAAAGATTGACATCAAATATCTAATGATCATTTTTCTGGAGACATCAATAAACAACTATTTACAAATAGTTATAATAAATGAGTATAATAATAAAGATTGACATCAAACATCTAATGATCATTTTTCTGGAGACATGAATAAACAACTATTTACAAATAGTTATATTTAATGTGTATATTAATTATGATTGACATCTAATATCTAATGATCATTTTTCTGGAGACATCAATAAACAACTATTTACAAATAGTTATAATAAATGAGTATAATAATAAAGATTGACATCTTATATCTAATGATCATTTTTCTGGAGACATCAATAAACAACTATTTACAAATATTTATAATAAATGAGTATAATAATAAAGATTGACATCTTATATCTAATGATCATTTTTCTGGAGACATCAATAAACAACTATTTACAAATATTTATAATAAATGAGTATAATAATAAAGATTGACATCTTATATCTAATGATCATTTTTCTGGAGACATCAATAAACAACTATTTACAAATAGTTATAATAAATGAGTATAATAATAAAGATTGACATCTTATATCTAATGATCATTTTTCTGGAGACATCAATAAACAACTATTTACAAATAGTTATAATAAATGAGTATAATAATAAAGATTGACATCTTATATCTAATGATCATTTTTCTGGAGACATCAATAAACAACTATTTACAAATAGTTATAATAAATGAGTATAATAATAAAGATTGACATCTTATATCTAATGATCATTTTTCTGGAGACATCAATAAACAACTATTTACAAATAGTTATAATAAATGAGTATAATAATAAGGATCGACATCTAATATCTAATGATCATTTTTCTGGAGACATCAATAAACAACTATTTACAAATATTTATAATAAATGAGTATAATAATAAAGATCGACATCAAATATCTAATGATCATTTTTCTGGAGACATCAATAAACAACTATTTACAAATATTTATAATAAATGAGTATAATAATAAAGATCGACATCAAATATCTAATGATCATTTTTCTGGAGACATCAATAAACAACTATTTACAAATAGTTATAATAAATGAGTATAATAATAAAGATTGACATCAAATATCTAATGATCATTTTTCTGGAGACATCAATAAACAACTATTTACAAATAGTTATAATAAATGAGTATAATAATAAAGATTGACATCAAATATCTAATGATCATTTTTCTGGAGACATCAATAAACAACTATTTACAAATAGTTATAATAAATGAGTATAATAATAAAGATTGACATCTTATATCTAATGATCATTTTTCTGGAGACATCAATAAACAACTATTTACAAATATTTATAATAAATGAGTATAATAATAAAGATTGACATCTTATATCTAATGATCATTTTTCTGGAGACATCAATAAACAACTATTTACAAATAGTTATAATAAATGAGTATAATAATAAAGATTGACATCAAATATCTAATGATCATTTTTCTGGAGACATCAATAAACAACTATTTACAAATAGTTATAATAAATGAGTATAATAATAAAGATCGACATCAAATATCTAATGATCATTTTTCTGGAGACATCAATAAACAACTATTTACAAATAGTTATAATAAATGAGTATAATAATAAAGATTGACATCAAATATCTAATGATCATTTTTCTGGAGACATCAATAAACAACTATTTACAAATAGTTATAATAAATGAGTATAATAATAAAGATTGACATCAAATATCTAATGATCATTTTTCTGGAGACATCAATAAACAACTATTTACAAATAGTTATAATAAATGAGTATAATAATAAAGATTGACATCTTATATCTAATGATCATTTTTCTGGAGACATCAATAAACAACTATTTACAAATAGTTATAATAAATGAGTATAATAATAAAGATTGACATCTTATATCTAATGATCATTTTTCTGGAGACATCAATAAACAACTATTTACAAATAGTTATAATAAATGAGTATAATAATAAAGATTGACATCTTATATCTAATGATCATTTTTCTGGAGACATCAATAAACAACTATTTACAAATAGTTATAATAAATGAGTATAATAATAAAGATTGACATCTTATATCTAATGATCATTTTTCTGGAGACATCAATAAACAACTATTTACAAATAGTTATAATAAATGAGTATAATAATAAAGATTGACATCTTATATCTAATGATCATTTTTCTGGAGACATCAATAAACAACTATTTACAAATAGTTATAATAAATGAGTATAATAATAAAGATTGACATCAAATATCTAATGATCATTTTTCTGGAGACATCAATAAACAACTATTTACAAATAGTTATAATAAATGAGTATAATAATAAGGATCGACATCAAATATCTAATGATCATTTTTCTGGAGACATCAATAAACAACTATTTACAAATATTTATAATAAATGAGTATAATAATAAAGATCGACATCAAATATCTAATGATCATTTTTCTGGAGACATCAATAAACAACTATTTACAAATAGTTATAATAAATGAGTATAATAATAAAGATCGACATCAAATATCTAATGATCATTTTTCTGGAGACATCAATAAACAACTATTTACAAATAGTTATAATAAATGAGTATAATAATAAAGATTGACATCAAATATCTAATGATCATTTTTCTGGAGACATCAATAAACAACTATTTACAAATAGTTATAATAAATGAGTATAATAATAAAGATTGACATCAAATATCTAATGATCATTTTTCTGGAGACATCAATAAACAACTATTTACAAATAGTTATAATAAATGAGTATAATAATAAAGATTGACATCTTATATCTAATGATCATTTTTCTGGAGACATCAATAAACAACTATTTACAAATATTTATAATAAATGAGTATAATAATAAAGATTGACATCTTATATCTAATGATCATTTTTCTGGAGACATCAATAAACAACTATTTACAAATAGTTATAATAAATGAGTATAATAATAAAGATCGACATCAAATATCTAATGATCATTTTTCTGGAGACATCAATAAACAACTATTTACAAATAGTTATAATAAATGAGTATAATAATAAAGATCGACATCAAATATCTAATGATCATTTTTCTGGAGACATCAATAAACAACTATTTACAAATAGTTATAATAAATGAGTATAATAATAAAGATTGACATCAAATATCTAATGATCATTTTTTCTGGAGACATCAATAAACAACTATTTACAAATAGTTATAATAAATGAGTATAATAATAAAGATTGACATCAAATATCTAATGATCATTTTTCTGGAGACATCAATAAACAACTATTTACAAATAGTTATAATAAATGAGTATAATAATAAAGATTGACATCTTATATCTAATGATCATTTTTCTGGAGACATCAATAAACAACTATTTACAAATATTTATAATAAATGAGTATAATAATAAAGATTGACATCTTATATCTAATGATCATTTTTCTGGAGACATCAATAAACAACTATTTACAAATAGTTATAATAAATGAGTATAATAATAAAGATTGACATCTTATATCTAATGATCATTTTTCTGGAGACATCAATAAACAACTATTTACAAATAGTTATAATAAATGAGTATAATAATAAAGATTGACATCTTATATCTAATGATCATTTTTCTGGAGACATCAATAAACAACTATTTACAAATAGTTATAATAAATGAGTATAATAATAAAGATTGACATCTTATATCTAATGATCATTTTTCTGGAGACATCAATAAACAACTATTTACAAATATTTATAATAAATGAGTATAATAATAAAGATTGACATCAAATATCTAATGATCATTTTTCTGGAGACATCAATAAACAACTATTTACAAATAGTTATAATAAATGAGTATAATAATAAAGATTGACATCAAATATCTAATGATCATTTTTCTGGAGACATCAATAAACAACTATTTACAAATATTTATAATAAATGAGTATAATAATAAAGATTGACATCTTATATCTAATGATCATTTTTCTGGAGACATCAATAAACAACTATTTACAAATATTTATAATAAATGAGTATAATAATAAAGATTGACATCTTATATCTAATGATCATTTTTCTGGAGACATCAATAAACAACTATTTACAAATATTTATAATAAATGAGTATAATAATAAATATTGACATCTTATATCTAATGATCATTTTTCTGGAGACATCAATAAACAACTATTTACAAATATTTATAATAAATGAGTATAATAATAAAGATTGACATCTTATATCTAATGATCATTTTTCTGGAGACATCAATAAACAACTATTTACAAATAGTTATAATAAATGAGTATAATAATAAAGATTGACATCTTATATCTAATGATCATTTTTCTGGAGACATCAATAAACAACTATTTACAAATATTTATAATAAATGCACAACTAAGCCACATTCTTTTATGGTCTTTGATAAAACAACTTTAAATACACCAGACCGATATAGAAAGGGATTCGATCAGTTCTATATTCCTGTCTAATTCATAGCACAATTATTTATTATTACAAGCAAAAATATTCTTTTTGTTATTATAAACATTTTCATTTTTTTTTACACCATATAATATTATATTACATGTAAGAGGTTACAAAGTTTATTTAGCACCATAATAAGATAAAAAAAAGTGGTATGATCCCACACCCTATTTTGATGTTATCCTATTGTGACACTGTGCCATAAACTCTCAGTTCTGGAGGGAACATATCTCTCAGTTATGTCATGACCACAACATTTGTTTACACTGATCAACACCGAGACACACGGACAGAAAAATGTGTAGAAAATTCTATCATTATCAGTTGTGAAATGATACAAAGATACATTGCATGATAAAAACTCCATTTCACTAATTCTCATTTTTCCAATTGGTATTAGTCCTCATAAAAATCCTTACTAACTATTCTGACAGGGCAAATGAAACTTCCTGCCATAATAGACATCCAATCTGACACTGAGCATGTGATAGCAACATGACTCACGGCTGATAGCTGTATCAGTAACACTGTTTAGAATACTGTACAGTTTTATAAAGTTGTATGTGGATCTGTCATTACTGATGTTCAGAGGTGGTTCTTTGTTATTATAATTTGAGCAAATTTACACTAAACACATATTTTTATGATATATTTCATAATTAAATCATCATCCTCTGTATTTTGCTTACTTAAATCAACATATTAGGATTTTCTATTTGATCAATAAGCAGTTTTAGCAAGGTTAACAGTAAATTTTCAATCATCCTTAAGAGAATCTTGATATTTAATTTATTTTGACCATTTTAATTTTTTTAATTTGTTTGATAATGGTAATAATAATAATAAATTGAAAATAAAACCTTCTCCTGTAACTTTATGTCTTCTGTCTCTGATTATTTGCACATTTAGAAAAATAAGTTATGAAGGATACAAAACAGTTTTGAAGTTCCAAAAACAGTACAGTCAAGGATTGAGGTTCTGCACATTCACACTGCCAGTTAAGTTTTAAAAAAATAGGTCATACGCTAAATCTAATATTTTTTGTATTACAAGTAAACAATTTTATTATAATACGATTATGACATTTCCCAATTTGATTCTTTTAACTTTCAAGACAAAATCTGTCCCAAAACAAAATTATGATATATATAAGAAAAACTTTAGGAATGCAAATTTTTTTTTCTTATGTAATTTTTCCTATACACTGGAGTTTTCTATGTGCTATTGATGTTGCTCTGCATATATCATTTTTTTAGTGGAGCGTATGTACAACAGTGTCACAGGCAAAAGTAGACATGTGTGAAGTGTGTCAAAACAAGTGATTTAATACATGAAATTTTGGACAAGGGGTTGTCTGGTTGAAAGCATGCCTAATAGAGAGGGATATATATCGATGTCATTTGATATGCATGCTTTTCTAAAATAATGTATGTTTCAAAATGAAATGAGAGGTATCACTATGAAAGGAGTATACTTCTGAAAAGGTGAAAGTAAATGTTTAAGTGCGTCAATTCCGAGGACTCCAGGATAATATTATTATGGGAATTTTACAAAAATCCAGAAAAAATAATGTATTATTTTTACAATAATAAAGAAACTGTTTACAGAAAATGAAATAAAAAAAATTTTAGAAAAAAAGTTCTATTAACACATGATGAAATAAATAAGTTTAAAAAAGAAAATGAAATTTTAAAAAAATTATGATAATGAAAGGTTACATTCTCATGAATTGTTGGTATTTATTAGAAGTTTAAATTATGTTTCAAATGTTGTATGAAGTAATAAAAAAAATAACAGCAAATAAACAAATCTTTGACTAATTTTATGTTATAATTAATTTATAAGCCATTTTATATTTTATTTACAACATTTTAAATACAAATACTTTTTGTAAAATATAAAATATAAAAGGGTTTAAAGAAATAATAAAACTGGAAGGCAACCTTACATGGGAAATAAAATATAAAATGGGTTGAATAATACTTTGAAAAAGCAAATACCCCCACCCACCTTTTGTTTTTGTAAAAAATGTTCTATAAGTATCCATGTTAAAAAGAACACACAACAAAAAATGGGTTAAAAATTACTGTTTAAGCCATTGAAATAAAATGGGTCGCAAAAAAATTACTGTTTGAGCCATTTTAGAAATTAAAACTGAAAGCCCACCCCACCAACTCCTAATGGAAAATAATTTCAAGCAAAAACATGCCTTTAAGAATACTTTTAAAAAGCAAAAAAAAAAATTCCACAAGGATCCATGTTAAAATGTATATACCCCCCCACCAAATAAAATCTGATCCCATATTCCTATTTTCCACACTACTCATGTAAACATTTAAGCACATGAATTTGCCTTTGTTCAAAGTTAAAAGAAAATCTTTACAGATTAACTTTTCCAATTTCAGAGCACACATTTGTGTTTTTTAAAACTGGGCATTTACTCTGAGCACATAGTTTCCTATTCGAACCATGTGGTAATCATGCTGAAATAGATATCTGCAGCATCTAAAACATATGAATGCTTAACAAAAATGATTCACATCAACACAGGTATTCCTGGATTCTACTTTAAATAGCATATCATCCTTTTGTTCAAATGTCTGGATTCACTTTAAATTCACTCCTCTTCAAAATACAAATGACAGGCCGGCACAAGTTTTGAGGGAGTATGACAATTGGATGTCCCTTATCTGAATCATTTTGTTTTGAATTAATATTTTGAAATCATATATTCGTATCCTTAAAATTCCTCCCTTTGCTTTGTCATTTTACACACATTGGTTTCTATTGTCTGATTTTATACTGTACATACATTCATGATAATCTGACGATTGATGACAGTGGGAATTGTTTTGACTTCCACTAAGAAAAAATGAAAGCAGGTATAGCACATCACAGCAGCAACTGGCTTTGCCGGCCACAGCCACCTCTCACTTGGGGATTTGCTAAAGAAAACAAAAGTAAAAGTGAGTTATGCAATCATGGTGTGCAGCAGATGCATGGAAGCAAAGAGCTTTGGTTATGGTGATCAATGAATATTTATGTCTTATGTTTCTTTATCTCATGACCAGATGTCTTGGTTATGACAACATACATCAGCTTTCTGGGTGACAATGGCCTAGTCCTATACATGGATAATATAGGGGGATAGACCCACATATCTATATCCTGGTACAGAATTTGGGTTCTTTTCCCCCAAAACATTCTCCATGTTATGGTGCAATTCTAGAGGTTTACCACTCTAAGAGTCTGCATGTTATGGTACAATTCTAGGGGTTTACCATTGTAAGGGTCTCCATGTTATGGTGCAATTCTAGAGGTTTACCACTGTAAGGGTCTCCATGTTATGGTACAATTCTAGGGGTTTACCACTGTAAGGGTCTCCATGTTATGGTGCAATTCTAGAGGTTTACCACTGTAAGAGTCTCCATGTTATGGTACAATTCTAGGGGTTTACCACTGTAAGGGTCTCTATATTATGGTACAATTCTATGGGTTTACCACTGTAAAAGTCTCCATGTTATGGTACAATTCTAGGGGTTTACCACTGTAAGGGTCTCCATGATATGGTACAATTCCAGGGGTTTACCACTGTAAGAGTCTCCATATCCTGATACAGGACAATCTGATTACAATCACAGATTCTGACATAACAGTGAAGTGACATTGATTTCATGTTCTTTTAGCCATTTGATTCACCAGTCAGATTACAGCTTTCTCATTTATGAAAGTGAAAAGCATAATTTGGGACATATTGTTTCTAAGTATAACCCTTAATAACATGAAATATAATTTCAATCTGATAGGTTACTAAAAATGAGTGGAACGGGAATTCGAAAGGTCACAAGAACATGAACCTATATCGGTGCCTGTCAGATCTACTTATTGTAAGTACAACTTGATTTTAATCAGAGTGGGTACAGGACTAATTACGTCTGTATCTCAGGTCATTGATTGAAATCTATAAGTACCCTGATTAAGCCGAATTATTAATCAATTAGCATGTAAAGTTGTGAACTTTCAGAGACAAAATCCATTCTGAAAATTCAATAATTCGTGTCTTGGAGAAGGGATATATATTGAGAAAATAAAACAAGCACTTTTACTATTCAGTTCAATTTATTAAAATATAAAAATATCAAAAATATATTTGGTGAAAATACACACATTATATCAATAGTGCCACCATTTACAAACATATTTTAAGGCTTCTCACCTGATAACCAACTCAAAAGAAATGTCCTATGATAATTATTCTGGGTGTTACTAAGATAAAGGTTGATTGTGACTGAATATGGAGTGTGCTATGTGAGGTGTGATATGAGCAATATTACAATGATAGTTCTGGCCACTTACTAAATTGTTAAAATGACAAATAATAAAAATCAATTTAGAAACTGATTATATCAGGTAGTTGATAACTCATTCTACATCCTACTTAAATTATTGCAAAATAAAATTGATCACTTAAAATGGAAGAGAAAATGATGTTTAACATGTATTTTGAAGAAGCAATGAAGAATGTTGGGTAAGTCATAAACTGAAATATATAGGAAATTGAAATAGTACACAGATTGCAAAGGTACATAGAATGTTCTGTTCCAAACTGTCCTCTGACATAAATTGTAATATTTATGTAATAATTTATGTTGTATGAAAATTGGGAGTTTCTAGTTCAACTAAAATAATGAGCTTTTCATTTATTTTTAATATTTGTATTTTTAACAGATGCAGAGAAGTGAGGTCTGAGGCGGCAAGCCACAAAGTGGTGGAACAGTGAAGGTACGGTCATCTTTGATAAAATTGAAATAATAGTGATTAGTTCAATAGGTGACCATAACTCAAATTATACTTATTATTGATAAGATAAATTTTGAATGTTACCATATGTGCTATGATAATTTTTTGTGTTGCTGACTGTGACCTTGTGGTATATTTTAATAAGAAGAGTTTTTATCATAGTTTTGATCTTGCTGTTTTCTTTATACCAGTATTTTAGCAGTAATAAAATAAACATAACCATTGCATGTAGTTTAGGTATATTAATATATAAGACATTTAAGGAAAACATGCAGACAAATGGTTTTATTGGATTTGGTTGTAACAAAAGAGTCCAACTGGACAAGAAAAACTCTTATGTTTGGTAGATTCAGTGGAGAATGTTTGTGAAAGCTAGGCCTACTCTTGTCTGAGTGCAGTGTTTATGTGGCCTACTCTTGTCTGAGTGCAGTGTTTATGTGGCCTACTCTTGTCTGAGTGCAGTGTTTATGTGGCCTACTCTTGTCTGAGTGCAGTGTTTATGTGGCCTACTCTTGTCTGAGTGCAGTGTTTATGTGGCCTACTCTTGTCTGAGTGCAGTGTTTATGTGGCCTACTCTTGTCTGAGTGCAGTGTTTATGTGGCCTACTCTTGTCTGAGTGCAGTGTTTATGTTAAGTTTATGATACTTAAATAAACTTTTGACTACCTTTTAATATATTTAACTTTTTATAATATATAATTTTTTTTGCTGATTTTATTTTATGGAAAATAATGACAGTGACAAATGTGTAGCAGGCTTTTGAATTACATTCTTTTTTATACACATGGATCTAACTCTATTATATATATATATATATATATATATATATATATATATATATATATATATATATATATATATATATATATATCAGTACATTATGAAACAGTTCTTAAGGTATTTTACATTTGATATTTGTTCTCTAAAATAGATAAGTCATTATGAGTCCAAAACAAAATTTTACTACTCTTTGACAGTTATTCTGATATTATACATGATTTTCTGATAGAAAAAACAAGAAAGTACATACTAATAATTAAAATATGATAATATTTAAGGTAGACCATATTTGAATTTTCCTCATCTAATAAATCATTTCTTATATTATAAAATACTTCCCTAATATTATGTGATACTCCTGAGCAAGATTTATTTTTTTCTTTGATTCCTATATGTGCAACTGGTGAAGGCAGTTTTTGCTTTGGGATACTGCCCATGGGGTTTATAAGTTTGATACTGACAATAGCAAGTAAAATACCAGGTGGCTTTTCTACCTTTGCAGAATGACCAGACCATGTTCCAATATAGAGAGTGAAACTGGATACCATTTATCAGAGACTGATTGCACCCGATTTAAAAGTGCCTGTCTTGTTGGTTGAAAATGGATTTCTGCTTTTGTACCAAAAAGGGAATGATAAGATTCATGTAGGTCCGAATTATTTTTATTGTATGTAAAATGAAGTGTTGGTATATAAATATTACAAAAAAAAAGAAAAAAAAAAAGATAATATTTGCTTTATATATTTAATGGGAGGAGTGAAGCTAAAGGGTGATTGTTGTGTGGCCAGTTTGGGTTTATGGCTGACAAGTACTCTCAGTTTAAGTGTCCATTTAAGGCCACTATATCCAAAGCAATACATGTACAAATGTTGGGTTTCTTAAAGTGCACTTGCAATAGCTTTTGTAAATCATTCATACTTTATATCAATATTTTGTAAGGTGTAGACTTAAATACTGCTGTGAAATTTGATCCCCTCACCAACCTGTTTGGATCTAAGAACAAACTGAGATAGTTGAACAGAAGTGTTTGAAATTCTTGTGTAAGGTTTAAATCCAGTTTGGAGTTTACAAATAACTTCTAGGAGCAAACATGCAGACAATTTAATTTACCACCATGGCAGATTATTGACATTATATTTCTTAGAATTTTTTAGAAATAAACAACATAGATATTATTACTAACAATATTGTTGCTTATAAACACTCTTTGATAGAAATATTTTTTGAATTTTCCTTAATGGACAAATATATATTTTCTGATTGTTTTGTTATTTGTATGTGTATAGATGCATTATGTAGATTGAAATCTACCTTGCAATGTGTTGTTTTATGTTATTTTTGTTGTCATTTCTGTCAATTGGCCTATGCATCTGTAAAATAAATAAATAAATAAATAAATAAATAAATAAATAACCTACAAATGATACTTATATCCTGTCAGGTATGGCTTTTACAGATATACATCGAAGATCTTTTACAATGTTTTACAGGGGACTGGGATTCTTCTTATAGCATTATAACAGAGAAACATTATACCCAGATTCATCATTTATTTTTCAAAATGTGCATGTACAAGTCCATGTCAATGTACAAGTCCATGTCAGTGTACAAGTCCATGTCAGTGTACATGCCGATGACATTGGAACAATTTATACTGGTACAATAACTATCAGAAAAGATTATTTGAACTCATATTATGTAATAAACAATTTATACTGGTGCAGTTACTGTCAGAAAAGTTTATATTAACTTGTATATTATGTAATAAACAATTTATACTGGTATGATTACTGTCAGAAAAGCTTATTTGAACTCGTATATTATGTAATAAACAATTTATACTGGTACAATTACTGTCAGAAAAGTTTATTTGAACTCATATTATGTAATAAACAATTTATACTGGTATGATTACTGTCATAAAAGTTTATTTCAACTCATATATTATGTAATAAACAATTTATACTGGTATGATTACTGTCAAAAAAGCTTATTTGAACTCGTATATTATGTAATAAACAATGTATACTGGTATGATTACTGTCAGAAAAGCTTATTTGAACTTGTATATTATGCAATAAACAATTTATACTGTACAATTACTGTCAGAAAAGTTTATTTGAACTCGTATTATAGGCACAACAAAAATTAGTGTTTCTGGTTGACTGACCATCTCTGTTTCTCGTTGCTGACCCTAGAACTTTTTCCCCACCCACCCACCCCCAATTTTTTTTTAAATTAAAAAAAAATCATGTTGCTGAAATTTATTTGTGCACCTAATTGAGCTGGTTTTGTCCAGTACTTTGAATCGCTTGAAATATGATTTGATTTATATTTACCCCCCCCCCCAAATCCTACCTGCCTATCCTAATTTTAAAACCAGTGCAATATGAAACACACATTTTTTTTTTTGTTGGCCCTGTGTAATAAACAATCTATACTAGTATGATTACTGTCATAAAAGTTTATTTGAACTCGTATATTATGAAGAAAATGATAAGCCAATAAGTTTTACCATTTACTAAAAGTGTCAAATTAAATGTACAGGTACCAGCCAGTGAATCATAAAATCACTTTTATGTGAAAACTTTTCTGCTCAGTAACTTAACAGCTAGTAAATTAGTCCTTTATTTATTTAGATGGAAAGAAATTGTTAGTAGTCATCTGTGTTTTTTTTAAGCTGAGATTTTTTGTCGATATGTTTTTCAATGACAACATCAGGTGTGTCAGTCTGAGCTTGTAGGTACAGTCTAATGTCTGTAGGTACAGTCTAATGTCTGTAGGTACAGTCTAATGTCTGTAGGTACAGTCTAATGTCTGTAGGTACAGTCTAATGTCTGTAGGTACAGTCTAATGTCTGCGGTTTGAGCTTGTACATATAGTCTAATGTCTGCTTGTAGGTACAGTCTAATGTCTGTAGGTACAGTCTAATGTCTGCTTGTAGGTACAGTCTAATGTCTGCTTGTAGGTACAGTCTAATGTCTACTTGTAGGTACAGTCTAATGTCTGTAGGTGTAGTCTAATGTCTGCTTGTAGGTACAGTCTGATGTCTGCTTGTAGGTACAGTCTAATGTCTGTAGGTACAGACTAATGTCTGTAGGTACAGTCTAATGTCTGTAGGTACAGTCTAATGTCTGTAGGTACAGTCTAATGTCTGCGGTTTGAGCTTGTACATATAGTCTAATGTCTGCTTGTAGGTACAGTCTAATGTCTGTAGGTACAGTCTAATGTCTGCTTGTAGGTACAGTCTAATGTCTGCTTGTAGGTACAGTCTAATGTCTGCTTGTAGGTACAGTCTAATGTCTGTAGGTGTAGTCTAATGTCTGCTTGTAGGTACAGTCTGATGTCTGCTTGTAGGTACAGTCTAATGTCTGCTTGTAGGTACAGTCTAATGTCTGTAGGTACAGTCTAATGTCTGTAGGTACAGTCTAATGTCTGTAGGTACAGTCTAATGTCTGCGGTTTGAGCTTGTACATATAGTCTAATGTCTGCTTGTAGGTACAGTCTAATGTCTGCTTGTAGGTACAGTCTAATGTCTGTAGGTGTAGTCTAATGTCTGCTTGTAGGTACAGTCTGATGTCTGCTTGTAGGTACAGTCTAATGTCTGCTTGTAGGTACAGTCTAATGTCTGCTTGTAGGTACAGTCTGATGTCTGTAGGTGTAGTCTAATGTCTGTAGGTACAGTCTAATGTCTGTAGGTACAGTCTAATGTCTGCTTGTAGGTACAGTCTAATGTCTGCTTGTAGGTACAGTCTGATGTCTGGGTGTAGTCTAATGTCTGTAGGTACAGTCTAATGTCTAGGTACAGTCTAATGTCTGCTTGTAGGTACAGTCTAATGTCTGTAGGTACAGTCTAATGTCTGCTTGTAGGTACAGACTAATGTCTGCTTGTAGGTGTAGTCTAATGTCTGCAGTCTGAGCTTGTACATATAGTCTAATGTCTGCTTGTAGTTACAGACTAATGTCGGCTTGTAGGTGTAGTCTAATGTCTGCAGTCTGAGCTTGTACATATAGTCTAATGTCTGCTTGTAGGTACAGACTAATGTCTGCTTGTAGGTGTAGTCTAATGTCTGCAGTCTGAGCTTGTACATATAGTCTAATGTCTGCTTGTAGGTACAGACTAATGTCTGCTTGTAGGTGTAGTCTAATGTCTGCAGTCTGAGCTTGTACATATAGTCTAATGTCTGCTTTTAGGTACAATCTAATGTCTGCTTGTAGGTACAGTCTAATGTCTGCAGTCTGAGCTTGTACATATAGTCTAATGTCTGCTTTTAGGTACAATCTAATGTCTGCTTGAAGGTACAGTCTAATGTCTGCATGTAGGTATAGTCTAATGTCTGCATGTAGGTAAAGACTAATGTCTGCATGTAGGTACAGTCTAATGTCTGTAGGTACAATCTAATGTCTGCAGTCTAATCGCACAACTGATATATAATCTGATAATAACTCTGTATGTAAACAGAGGGAGTTTTTATCAAATCGCACAACTGATATATAATCTGATAATAACTCTGTATGTAAACAGAGGGAGTTATTATCAAATCACACAACTGATGTATAATCTGATAATAACTCTGTATGTAAACAGAGGGAGTTATTATCAAATCAAACAAATGATGTGTAATCTGATAATAACTCTGTATATAAACAGAGGGAGTTATTATCAAATCACACAACTGATGTGTAATCTGATAATAACTCTGTATGTAAGCAGAGGGAGTTTTTATCAAATCACACAACTGATGTATAATCTGATAATAACTCTGTATGTAAACAGAGGGAGTTATTATCAAATCAAACAAATGATGTGTAATCTGATAATAACTCTGTATGTAAACAGAGGGAGTTATTATCAAAGCACACAACTGATATATAATCTGATAATAACTCTGTATGTAAGCAGAGGGAGTTTTTATCAAATCGCACAACTGATATATAATCTGATAATAACTCTGTATGTAAACAGAGGGAGTTTTTATCAAATCGCACAACTGATATATAATCTGATAATAACTCTGTATGTAAACAGAGGGAGTTTTTATCAAATCGCACAACTGATATATAATCTGATAATAACTCTGTATGTAAACAGAGGGAGTTTTTATCAAATCGCACAACTGATATATAATCTGATAATAACTCTGTATATAAACAGAGGGAGTTTTTATCAAATCACACAACTGATGTATAATCTGATAATAACTCTGTATGTAAACAGAGGGAGTTATTATCAAATCAAACAAATGATGTGTAATCTGATAATAACTCTGTATGAAACAGAGGGAGTTATTATCAAATCACACAACTGATATATAATCTGATAATAACTCTGTATGTAAGCAGAGGGAGTTATTATCAAATCACACAACTGATGTGTAATCTGATAATAACTCTGTATATAAACAGAGGGAGTTTTTATCAAATCAAACAAATGATGTGTAATCTGATAATAACTCTGTATATAAACAGGGAGTTATTATCAAATCACACAACTGATATATAATCTGATAATAACTCTGTATGTAAACAGAGGGAGTTATTATCAAATCAAACAACTGATGTATAATCTGATAATAACTCTGTATATAAACAGAGGGAGTTATTATCAAATCAAACAAATGATGTGTAATCTGATAATAACTCTGTATATAAACAGGGAGTTTTTATCAAATCACACAACTGATATATAATCTGATAATAACTCTGTATATAAACAGAGGGAGTTATTATCAAATCACACAACTGATGTATAATCTGATAATAACTCTGTATATAAACAGGGAGTTTTTATCAAATCACACAACTGATGTGTAATCTGATAATAACTCTGTATATAAACAGGGAGTTTTTATCAAATCACACAACTGATGTGTAATCTGATAATAACTCTGTATATAAACAGGGAGTTTTTATCAAATCACACAACTGATGTATAATCTGATAATAACTCTGTATATAAACGGAGTTTTTATCAAATCACACAACTGATGTGTAATCTGATAATAACTCTGTATATAAACAGGGAGTTATTATCAAATCACACAACTGATGTGTAATCTGATAATAACTCTGTATATAAACAGGGAGTTATTATCAAATCACACAACTGATGTATAATCTGATAATAACTCTGTATATAAACAGAGTAAGTTTTTATCAAATCACACAACTGATGTGTAATCTGATAATAACTCTGTATATAAACAGGGAGTTATTATCAAATCAAACAAATGATGTGTAATCTGATAATAACTCTGTATGTAAACAGAGGGAGTTATTATCAAATCAAACAAATGATGTGTAATCTGATAATAACTCTGTATGTAAACAGAGGGAGTTATTATCAAAGCACACAACTGATATATAATCTGATAATAACTCTGTATGTAAGCAGAGGGAGTTTTTATCAAATCGCACAACTGATATATAATCTGATAATAACTCTGTATGTAAACAGAGGGAGTTTTTATCAAATCGCACAACTGATATATAATCTGATAATAACTCTGTATGTAAACAGAGGGAGTTTTTATCAAATCGCACAACTGATATATAATCTGATAATAACTCTGTATGTAAACAGAGGGAGTTTTTATCAAATCGCACAACTGATATATAATCTGATAATAACTCTGTATATAAACAGAGGGAGTTTTTATCAAATCACACAACTGATGTATAATCTGATAATAACTCTGTATGTAAACAGAGGGAGTTATTATCAAATCAAGCAAATGATGTGTAATCTGATAATAACTCTGTATGTAAACAGAGGGAGTTATTATCAAATCACACAACTGATATATAATCTGATAATAACTCTGTATGTAAGCAGAGGGAGTTATTATCAAATCACACAACTGATGTGTAATCTGATAATAACTCTGTATATAAACAGAGGGAGTTTTTATCAAATCAAACAAATGATGTGTAATCTGATAATAACTCTGTATATAAACAGGGAGTTATTATCAAATCACACAACTGATATATAATCTGATAATAACTCTGTATGTAAACAGAGGGAGTTATTATCAAATCAAACAACTGATGTATAATCTGATAATAACTCTGTATATAAACAGAGGGAGTTATTATCAAATCAAACAAATGATGTGTAATCTGATAATAACTCTGTATATAAACAGGGAGTTTTTATCAAATCACACAACTGATATATAATCTGATAATAACTCTGTATATAAACAGAGGGAGTTATTATCAAATCACACAACTGATGTATAATCTGATAATAACTCTGTATATAAACAGGGAGTTTTTATCAAATCACACAACTGATGTGTAATCTGATAATAACTCTGTATATAAACAGGGAGTTTTTATCAAATCACACAACTGATGTGTAATCTGATAATAACTCTGTATATAAACAGGGAGTTTTTATCAAATCACACAACTGATGTATAATCTGATAATAACTCTGTATATAAACAGGGAGTTATTATCAAATCACACAACTGATGTGTAATCTGATAATAACTCTGTATATAAACAGGGAGTTATTATCAAATCACACAACTGATGTATAATCTGATAATAACTCTGTATATAAACAGAGTAAGTTTTTATCAAATCACACAACTGATGTGTAATCTGATAATAACTCTGTATATAAACAGAGGGAGTTATTATCAAATCAAACAAATGATGTGTAATCTGATAATAACTCTGTATGTAAACAGAGGGAGTTTTTATCAAATCACACAACTGATGTGTAATCTGATAATAACTCTGTATATAAACAGAGGGAGTTATTATCAAATCACACAACTGATGTGTAATCTGATAATAACTCTGTATGTTAAGTTTGAATATTGATGGACTGCAATCAAACTTCTTGTCACTCTTCCTATTCCACAAACTGCAAAGAAGTTAATACCAGTAAATATCAATAATGGCTCTGACTCCTGAGACATGTAAAGAATGATTAATGACCAGTAATTACTGTCCAGTTTCACTGACCAGTGTTCTTTGTAAAGTGCTTGAGCATATTGTCTATTGTAATATCCAATAAACAACATGCCTTCCAGAAATTACAAAGTTGTGAAACTCTTTTGTGTTGTGTTATTGATAATTTAGCTATATCCAACAAACAACATGTTTTCCAGAAATTACACAGTTGTGAAACTTAATTGTGTTATTGATGATTGGGCTGTATCCAATAAACAACGTGCCTTCCAGAAATTACACAGTTGTTAAACTCAACTATGTTGTGTTATTGATGATTGGGCTATATCCAATAAACAACATGTATTCGAGAAATTGCACAGTTGTGAAACTCAACTATGTTGTGTTATTGATGATTGGCTAAACATTTAGATAAAGGTGACCAAGTATATATTTTTGTACTAGACTAGAAATTACACAGTTGTGAAACTCTTAGTTGTGTTGTGTTATTGATGATTGGATAAACATTTAGATAAAGGCAACTAAGAAGACATTTTTGTACTAGACTGAAAAAGCATTTGACATTGTCCCTCATAAATTGTTAAAGAGTACAATATTTAATTATGGAATTGCAGGTAAAACTCTACACTGGATAGATTCTTTTTTATGTTTTTCAGAAGATTGTGTGGTGGTTAATGGTTCCAAGTCAGGTGGGTCCAAGGTAACTTCTGGAGTAGATCAAGGTACAGTACTTGGACCAGTGCTGTTCTCCTTGCACATCAATTACATCATGATTGGAATTGATTCAGAAATTTGCATGTTTGCAGATGATTATGTATGCTACAGATCAAATCAACACCCATCAGTATACCAATATACAGATGATTATGTATGCTATGGATCAATCAACACCCATCACTATACCAAGATACAGATGATTATGTATGCTACGGATCAATCAACGCCCATCAGTATACCAATATACAGATGATTATGTATGCTACAGATCAATCAACACCCATCAGTATACCAATATACAGATGATTGTGTATGCTACAGATCAATCAACACCTATCAGTATACCAAGATACAGATGATTATGTATGCTACAGATCAAATCAACACCCATCAGTATACCAATATACAGATGATTATGTATGCTACAGATCAAATCAACACCCATCAGTATACCAATATACAGATGATTATGTATGCTACGGATCAATCAACACCCATCACTATACCAAGATACAGATGATTATGTATGCTACGGATCAATCAACGCCCATCAGTATACCAATATACAGATGATTATGTATGCTACAGATCAATCAACACCCATCAGTATACCAATATACAGATGATTGTGTATGCTACAGATCAATCAACACCTATCAGTATACCAAGATACAGATGATTATGTACGCTGCAGATCAATCAACACCCATCAGTATACCAATATACAGATGACTGTGTATGCTACAGATCAATCAAAACCCATCAGTATACCAAGATACAGATGATTATGTATGCTACAGATCAATCAACACCCATCAGTTTACCAATATACAGATGATTATGTATGCTACAGATCAATCAACACCCATCAGTATACCAACATACAATGATTATGTATGCTACAGATCAATCAACACCCATCAGTATACCAAGATGCAGATAATTGTGTATGCTACGGATCAATCAGCACCCATCAGTATACCAAGATACAAATGATCATGTATGCTACGGATCAATCAACACCCATCAGTATACCAATATGCAGATAATTGTGTATGCTACGGATCAATCAACACCCATCAGTATACCAAGATACACATGATTATGTATGCTACAGATCAATCAACACCCATCAGTATATCAAGATACAGATGATTTTGTATGCTACAGATCAATCAACATTCATCAGTATACCAAGATACTCATGATTATGTTTGCTACAGATCAATACACACCCATCATAATACCAAGATACAGATAATTGTGTATGCTACAGATCAATCAAAACCCATCAGTATACCAAGATACAAATGATTGTGTATGCTACAGATAAATCAACACCCATCAGTATACCAAGATACAAATGATTGTGTATGCTGCAGATCAATCAACACCCATCAGTATACCAAGATACAAATGATTATGTATGCTATGGATCAATCGACAACCATCAGTATACCAATATACAGATGATTATGTATGCTACAGATCAATTGACACCCATCAGTATACCAAGATACAAATGATTATGTATGCTACAGATCAACCAACACCTATCAGCATACCAAGATACAAATGATTGTGTATGCTACAGATCAATCAACACCCATCAGTATACCAAGATACAAATGATTATGTATGCTACGGATCAATCAACACCCATCAGTATACCAAGATACAGATGATTGTGTATGCTACAGATCAATCAACACCCATCAGTATACCAAGATACAAATGATTATGTATGCTACGGATCAATCAACACCCATCAGTATACCAAGATACAAATGATTATGTATGCTATGGATCAATCAACACCCATCAGTATACCAAGATACAGATGATTATGTATGCTACGGATCAATCAACACCTATCAGTATACCAAGATACAAATGACTGTGTATGCTACAGATCAATCAACACTCATCAGTATACCAAGATACCATTAAGCCTTTCAAGATGGAACAGTAACTCTACTATGTTTGTAAATTATAGTGTATTTAGATTTCAAGAACTAATGAGAATGTATGTGTAATTCAATGATGACAAGAATATCCAATAGTAAGAATTGTATCTTGAAATCTCTGTGGAATTATAATATTCATTTTAATTCTTGCATAATTGATAGATGGAACACATTACTTTTTAAATGTCTTACATAATTTTGTTCTTAACAATGACATACACATTTAATAGCTGTACATGTGTCTCTATATTTGTACATAAGACATCTGTACATTTAATAGTTGTACATGTGTCTCTATATTTTTGTACATAAGATATCTGTACATTTAATAGTTGTGCATGTGTCTCTATATTTGTACATAAGACATCTGTACATTTAATAGTTGTACATGTGTCTCTATATTTGTACATAAGACATCTGTACATTCAATAGTTGTACATGTGTCTATATATTTGTACATAAGACATCTGTACATTTAATAGTTGTACATGTGTCTCTGTATTTGTACATAAGACATCTGTACATTTAATAGTTGTACATGTGTCTCCATATTTGTACATAAGAGATATGTAGATTTAATAGTTGTACATGTGTCTCTATATTTGTACATAAGACATCTGTACATTTAATAGTTGTACATGTGTCTCTATTTTTGTACATAAGACATCTGTACATTTAATAGTTGTACATGTATCTCTGTATTTGTACATAAGACATCTGTACATTTTTATGTTTAAAATACATTTGCATCTTAATTAAGATGTATAGACCATGCAGTCTGAAATAAAGAATTCTTATCTTACAAATGAACTGTACCTTTTATTATTGTTTGTTGATTATGTAATAAAAATACATATTCATGCATGTAAATATTTCTCATCCATATGATGCATTAACAAATATTTTTTCTTATTTGTTAGAAAGACTCTTACCTACTTTCTTGTGGCAGGTGGACAGTTTGAACTGTCATTTTTGAGCAATATGACCTTAAGACAGTGCATCAGGAATTCACTGATAATTTAGATTTGATGACTCAGGATTCCCAACAGAGGTCTTCTCTCCTTGTGCTTCTCTGAGTGGGGTATGATACATCAAAATATTTAAAAAAAATTTCCAATTATAATTATGCAGACAATTTTGATAGGATTTAGTTCACCAGGCTGAAGGCTGACTGTGCTTATGGCATGGTTCTGTGTCAGTCATGTGTTATCTTTTGTACAGTAATTATCCTAATTATGTGTAGCACAAAATATTAACTAAACTAAACATTGATGAAAATGAATTATGCATGTTAATTTCTGTACAACTAATTGAAGTATCACAATAAATGTATGCTTACTTCATGACAGTTGCAGACAAATGTTTATATTACAATTGGTACACACCTGTATGTATGATTGATTATTACAATTGGTACACACCTGTATATATGATTGATTATTACAATTGGTACACACCTGTATATATGATTGATTATTACAATTGGTACACACCTGTATGTATGATTGATTATTACAATTGGTACACACCTGTATATATGGCTGATTATTACAATAGGTACACACCTGTATATATGGTTGATTATTACAATTGGTACACACCTGTATATATGGCTGATTATTACAATAGGTACACACCTGTATATATGGCTGATTATTACAATAGGTACACACCTGTATATATGGCTGATTATTACAATAGGTACACACCTGTATATATGGCTGATTATTACAATAGGTACACACCTGTATATATGGCTGATTATTACAATAGGTACACACCTATATATATGGCTGGCAAAAGTTAAAGCTGTGCTATATAAAAAAGGCTAATTTGCAGTTAAATTACTTAAATTTATACTAATAGATTACTAAGGCATTTTTAAACACTTTAAGTTCTATAAACTGTATCTACACTATTACAACTCAAGAAAATGAAACGGCTACATTTAAAGTTTTACTTCTCAAGTATATATATTCATGATATAATAATATAAATTAAAAGTTCAGACTTTGCATTAATAATGATTTATCATTCTTTGCATGCTCCCTACAGCAGTTTCACCTTGATTGAGTCCTCTCCTACTGGCTAGCCATACGTCTATCCATCCATCTGTCGATAGATGCTTGCTAGAAAAACATTGTGCCAAAACCCAAAACCCAACTCCGTGCAGACAAATGAAATTTGGTTAAGATATATATATATATATATATATATATATATATATATATATATATATATATATATATATATGCAAATAACCTGTTCAGATTTTTTAACCATTACAGTAAGTTCTCATTTTTTAAACACATTTTTTAACTTGTGTCTTGGTTACATATTTTCTTGTTTTTGACAGAAAAAAAAACTTTTTAGCTCGATTAGGCAACAGCTACGTGAGGTAGACAAATTAAATTAGGATAAGCCTATTTTGGGGGTTAGATATTTAATAGCAATTTTTCAATTTGTAACACATTTTAAAACATTTTTTGGTGTATATTTTTTATGAATTCCTTGTTAGCATGAGTAGGCAAAAATTACTCAAGGTAGACAAATAAAATTTGCTATACACATTTGTATACAGATGTCAATAGCCTGATTAGGTTTTCATGCAGTTATAAAAAATATTTTAAAAGTTTTAAATCTTGTAGAATTTGGCAGACTTTTGTATTATCAGGAGGTGTCGAGAGGGATACATGTTTTACAAAAACAAATCTAGAAGAAAAAATAATTAGGAAAAATATAAAGAGGGTGGCAAGCTGATGAATTCAATCATGGAAGAACCAAATGTGATTGACCAATGGTCAACTTTGACCAGAAATAGCCAATAAATAAATTCCAATGACCTGAAGTGAAAATATGTTTGATGTAAACAAAACATGGCACACCATAGGATACCAAGCCAGTACTTAAATATTTTGAAATCAAAATATTTAAGAAATTTGATGTTATCACTATAGGGGACAAATTTTGGATCAGATATGGTGTTACGACTCTATGGTCTAAGAAAAATGTAACAGAAAGAAAGTGAAACCAACAAATCAAGTAAAAATAAACAAGCAATTTATTACTTGATAATTAAAATGAAAAATCAAAAAGTCACTTACAGTAATGTGTTTTGAAATCCTAATAATCCAATAAGAATGATTGTTCTAATCACAAGTCCTAAATATAGAATGTTCCGAATTCACGGCTGTGTCCTTGAATGTTATGATGTGCTAATGGTCTCCAAAGTCCTGATGTACTAGAAATCTTTGATGTGCTGATGTCAAAATGAAGTATTCCAAAATCTCTGGATAAGTTCAGTTAAATTCCAAAATTGTCAATTAAAAATCCAAAATCCAAAAGTTTATGAGCACTGTTATAATCCAATGAATATTTAAAATAATTCCTCTCTTAGAATTTGGAATGAATTTTCACAACTGTAATAGCTCTTTACACGACTGATGGTAATGTCAAAACTGAAAAAATGTCCACCAAACATGGTATATATAAAGATTGGTCACATGACAAAATGTTCTAGAATATGAGTCATCTTAATGGAATTCTAACTGTAAACAAAATGCAACCTTGACCTTCAAATTGAGAAAACATATTGATCAAAACAACCTAATTCAAGGACACTAGTTAAACATGTTTTTCCTGATAACATTAAGATTTAAGCAAATATTAAAGTGAAGAAACATTTACAATTTCCTAAAATATTTATAATATTATATAAACATCATACATAACACCTCCCCTCATAAAGAAAAAGAAAGATTTATATAATAAAGCTTTCTTTTGAATATACATCTAATACTACAATAACCCAAATTACATAAGAACATGTTTTATGATACTGGACTTAATTACATCAAGCAATATTACCTTTCTAGGCACGTGAGAGTGCATCTGCAATCACATTGTCTTTTCCCCTGATGTGTTTGATGTCAATGTTATATTCCTGCAATATCAAACTCCATCTCAACAATCTCCGATTTTTATCTTTCATTTTGTTGATGAAAGTAAGGGGATTGTGATCACTGTACACAATAATTGGAGAAAGAGCTGAGGTAACATACACTTCAAAATGCTGTAAAGCCAATATCAAAGCCAAACATTCCTTCTCAATTGTGGAATAATTTTTCTGGTGCTTGTTTAGTTTTTTTTTAGAAAAATAACACACAGGGTGATCCACACCACTTTTATCTTCCTGAATCAATACTCTACCAACCCCTACATCACTTGCATCAACAGATAATTTAAATGATTGGCTAAAATTTGGTGCAGAAAGAACTGGTGCATTCTTAAGCATGGCCTTTAACTTGTCAAAAGATTCCTGACACTTGTCAGACCAATGAAATTTGGTTTTCTTACTCAATAAACTTGTCAAAGGTTCAGCAATTTTGGAAAAATTGGAACAAATTTCCGATAATATCCAGCCATACCTAGAAATCGCATCAGTTGCTTTTTACAAATTGGAACTTGAAATTCAGAGATAGCTTTGACCTTAGCTTCTATAGGTTTAACTTGACCTTGTCCCACAATATGTCCTAAAAATGTGACACAAGCATGGCAAAACTCACTTTTGCTCAAATTAATTGTCAGATTCGCATCACTGAGTCGATCGAAGAATTTTCGAATGGTTTCCAAATGATCTTCCCAGGTGTTGTTGTAGATAATGACGTCATCGATATAAGCGTCACAATTATCAAGACCAAATGTTATCATGTTCATCAGACGTTGAAACGTTGCTGGCGAATTTTTCATTCCAAACGGCATGACTTTATATTGATAAAGTCCATCTGGAGTTACAAATGCTGAAATTTCTTTTGCCCTTTCCGTCAGTGGAATTTGCCAGAATCCTTTTAAAAGGTCAAACTTGGTGACATATTCCGCATTTCCAATTTTATCAATGCAATCATCCATTCTTGGGATTGGAAATGAATCAGTTTTGGTGATACTGTTGACTTTTCTATAGTCAGTACACATACGGAATGTATTATCTGGCTTGGGAACAAGAATACATGGTGAACTCCAGTTACTTTTACTTGGTTCTATGAAATCATTCTCCAGTAGATACTGAATTTCTTTCTTCAGATAGTTCTGTTTGAGAGGATTCATCCTATAAGGATGCTGTTTCACAGGCGCAGAGTCTACAATGTCAACGTCATGATAAATTTTACTTGTTCGTGTTGGAACATCAGGAAACAAGTGCTCATAGTCATGTAATAGCTGTTTTAGTTCATTTCTTTCCTGTTGTTGTAGATGTGAAAGTTTCTGGTCTAGGTTGTTCAGTATTTCTGAATTCCGAAGATTGGTTATACCAGAGTCACTATAGTCTGATCGTATTCCATCGTTGATATCTTCACTGTGTGGGACAGGTACAACTAAATTAACTAAATAATTAGCTGAGCTATCTCTGTCAAAATATTCCTTTAACATATTTATATGACAAAGTTGTTTCTGTTTCCGTCTCCCAGGAGTGTTAATGATATAATTTAAGTCATTTACTTTCTTTTCAATGGTATAAGGACCATAAAATTTAGCCTGAAGAGGATTTTGAGGTATGGGAAAGAGAGCCAGAACTTTGTCACCAGGTTTAAAACTCCTTTCCTGTGAATTTCTGTCATACCTTAATTTCATTTTTGACTGAGTAGTGTGAAGATTAGTTCTTGCTACTTCACAGGCCTTTGACAACTTGTATTTGAAATCAGAGACATAATCAAGAAGATTAATCTCTGAATCTTCATTTGAAAGCAGTTTCTCTTTCAATAATTTCAATGGTCCACGGACAGTATGACCAAAAACTAGTTCAAAGGGACTAAAACCCAACGACTCTTGAACCGATTCCCTAACAGCAAACAACAACAAATGAACACCCTCATCCCAATCCTTTTCTGTATCAAAGCAATATGATCGAATCATATTCTTCAAAGTTTGATGAAATCTTTCCAAAGCACCTTGACTTTCAGGGTGATAGGCAGAAGATTTAAACTGTTGGATGCCTAATTCATGCATAACTTGTTGGAAAATTCCAGACATAAAATTTGACCCTTGATCCGACTGGACAGATTTGGGAAGGCCAACAAGTGTAAAAAACTTCACCAAAGCTTTCACAATAGTTTTAGTTTTTATATTTCTCAGAGGAATTGCCTCTGGAAATCTTGTAGATGCACACATGATGGTCAACAAGTATTGGTTGCCTGACTTGGTTTTAGGTAAAGGACCAACACAGTCTACAATTATTCTACTAAATGGTTTATCAAATGCAGGAATAGGTTGCAGATGAGTCTTAGGTATCTTCTAATTGGGTTTTCCTACCATTTGACAAGTGTGACAAGATCTGCAGTATTTAGAAACATCACTTTTGAGTTTCGGACAATAAAAATGATTCAAGATCTTGTGATAAGTCTTACGGACTCCTAAATGACCAGCCAAAGGAGTTTCATGGGCTAAATTAAGAATTTCCTGTCGATATGACTTAGGAACAACAATTTGATAGCTCACTGACCACTCGTCACCAGCGGGTACATCAGGTGGTCTCCATTTCCTCATAAGGACCCCATTTTTCACAAAGTAACACACTGGAACTTGTGTGGCTTCAGTTTCACTAATAGCCCTCTGAAACAAACAAGATATCTCGGATCTTGCTCCTGTTCAACGACAAGGGATTGTCGTTTGTCACCCTGAGTAGAACAAAGAGAATGAGTTGCCAAAAGAGGATCACTGTGATCAATACCATTTGATTGATCAATACCTGAGGAAAAAGTGACCTCATCAAAAACTGACCAATACATGTGTCAGCTAAAGGAATAATATCCTGATCAACATCAATCTCAAGAGCTCTTTTTGCCATAGCTCTAGTAACTGCACAAGCAGGGTACAAATCAGGGATTTCAGTTTCGACAGGATCAACTTTCTGATCCAAACAAGGCTTGTCAGTTACAAGTGGATTAACCACAACCTTATCTCCAGCTAGGTCATTGCCTAGTAATAAATGAACACCCTCTATGGGTAAAGAAGTCACTGCCCCAACAGTCACAGGTCCAGAAACTAAGTCTGATGCCAAATTTACACAATGAAGAGGAACATTTACAAAGCCGCACTCTACTCCCTGAACAAGAACACTTTCACTTGAAGAAGACTCCTCAGACAAAGGCAAAGTACCTGATAATAAAAGACTCTGAGAAGCTCCAGTGTCCCTTAATATTTTAATTGGGATAGGTTTGGCAGAATCACCAATAAGTGATATAGAACCTTCTGACATGAATGGTTCATAAGCCTCCAAAATAGAATCAGACTGGGGTTTGTTTGACCCAACAAATGTATTGCTTTCAATACAAGACCGTGACCTTGACCTCGTAGAAATAAGAGCATTTGGAAAAGCTCTGTCTTTACTCTGTTGCTTATTTTTCAACTTGAAGCAATCAGAAATAACGTGCCCTTTTTTTTACAATAAGTGCACGTAGGAAGAGATAAGGATTTCTGATCAGTCTTATCAGATGTTTGATTCCTAACAGTTGTGCTGTTGTGAAATTTGGAAGTACTCGAATGAGATTGAAATGGTTTTTTACCAGAAAACTGCTGAGAGGACGACTTATTGCCAAATGAAATTTTGTGAGTCAAGGAATAATCATCAGCCATACGAGCAGCATTTTCCAAAGTTTCTACATTCTGCTCGTCAAGATAGGTTTTAACATCACAATGGATGCACCTCTTGAACTCTTCAATTAACTTTCTCATGCACTCTATCCCCTCCTGGATAGGTTTTGAAATGAAATTCTGAACATTAGATGCCATAGTAAATGCTTGTTGGTTTCACACAAAAAAAAATTCTCTATTAAAAATCTTTGCCAAAGACAAAAAAAAGTTCTCCGAGACAAAATCAATATGAATTTCAAGGATAAATTTAATATCTCTAATATGCTTTAAAGAAATTCAATCCCAGATGACGAGCCCCCAATTTCTGTTATGACTCTATGGTCTAAGAAAAATGTAACAGAAAGAAAGTGAAACCAACAAATCAAGTAAAAATCAACAAGCAATTTATTACTAGATAATTAAAACGAAAAATCAAAAAGTCACTTACAGTAATGTGTTTTGAAATCCTAATAATCCAATAAGAATGATTGTTCTAATCACAAGTCCTAAATATAGAATGTTCCGAATTCATGGCTGTGTCCTTGAATGTTATGATGTGCTAATGGTCTCCAAAGTCCTGATGTACTAGAAATCTTTGATGTGCTGATGTCAAAATGAAGTATTCCAAAATCTCTGGATAAGTTCAGTTAAATTCCAAAATTGTCAATTAAAAATCCAAAATCCAAAAGTTTATGAGCACTGTTATAATCCAATGAATATTTAAAATAATTCCTCTCTTAGAATTTGGAATGAATTTTCACAACTGTAATAGCTCTTTACAAGACTGATGGTAATGTCAAAACTGAAAAAATGTCCACCAAACATGGTATATATAAAGATTGGTCACATGACAGAATGTTCTAGAATATGAGTCATCTTAATGGAATTCTAACTGTAAACAAAATTCAACCTTGACCTTCAAATTGAGAAAACATATTGATCAAAACAACCTAATTCAAGGACACCAGTTAAACATGTTTTTCCTGATAACATTAAGATTTAAGCAAATATTAAAGTGAAGAAACATTTACAATTTCCTAAAATATTTATAATATTATATAAACATCATACATAACAATGGAACAAACATGGAATGTAAGCATATGTCATTACTATATCAGACAAATTGGATTAGGAGCAAACCTTTGGGCTTATTAATGTGGTAATATGGTGTCCTTTTTGGCAAAGTTTGTTACCAACCTAGAGACTGTATTTCTGGTCAGATTTTGATTAAATTTTGTTTATAGGCTTATAAGACAGAAATAGCTAACAAATTAAATTATGAATGGCATCCATTGGTGTTAATGAGGTGATCTTGAATCTGATTGGTTTATAAGACAGAAATTGCTAACAAATTTAATTATGAATGGCATCCATTGGTGTAAATGAGGTGATCATGAATCTGATTGGCTTATAAGACAGAAATTCCTAACAAATTTAATTATGAATGGCATCCATTGGTGTTAATGAGGTGACCTTGAATCTGATTGGCTTATAAGACAGAAATTGCTCAGAAATTTAATTATGAATGGCATCCATTGGTGTTAATGAGGTGATCTTGAATCTGATTGGCTTATCAGATAGAAATTGCTAACAAATTTAATTATGAATGGCATCCATTGGTATTTATTAGAGACATACTCAACAAAGTTGGCAGAATCCTGTTGTAATCATGTCCATCCATCTGACTGTCTGTCCATCAACAATTGGGTTTTCACAAGATAACTTTACTGGGAATAGTAGGATATTAGCCAAATTGGGTGTGCAGCATCACATTAATGAGACCCTCAAATATTTCACTTTTTTTTTTTTTTTTTTTTATCATTTGGAGGAGTTATGGCCCTTGAATGTCTGTGCTCCTAGCTTTGTTTCTGCAGTTGAACTTTACCAAGAATTGCTCTATTTCAACCAAATTTGGAATGCAGCTTTATATTGATAGGACATGAAAATAATTTCATTTTCAGCATTCCACGACATCATATACATGACTTGTGCTGCAACTGCATAACTTTACAAAAGTTTGTTATATTTCAATTAAATTAGGCATATGGCTTTATTTTAATGAGACCTTGCAAGAATTCTATTTCCAGTGCTTCATAGTATCATTGACAAGAGTTATGGCCCCCTGATTGCCTGTCCTGCTGACTTTGGATTCTGAAGTAAACTTTACTTAGATTTGCTGGATTTCAACCATATGCTGCTCTATATTGATGAGTCATTGAAAGCACTGATTTTAAGCTTTCATTGGAATCACTTAAATGAGTTATGGCCCTAGATTGCCCATTCTCCTAACTTTTGGTTTACACAGTATAACTTTACTAACAGTGCTTTATATTTATGAGCCAATGAATGAATTTGATAAAAGCATTAAATGACATCAGCTACGGTAGTTCTGTTCCCTGTTGTCCATTCTTCTGATTTTTGTTATGCAGCATTATTTTTCTGGTGAATGTTTGATTTTATCAACATTTGACAGGCAACTTTATACTGACGAGTCCTTGAACGAGTCTGATTTTCAACATTACAACATCATTGCAGGAGTTATGAAGTTATAACCATTAATTGCCCGTCCTCATGACTTTTGGTTTCCACAGCATAACTTCATTAAGATTTGTTGGATTTCAACAAAATGATGTATGCTGCTTTATTGTGATGAGACCTTAAAGGAATTTAATTTTCAAGATTCCATTACATCATGTAGAGGAGCTTTGTCCCCAACTGTCTGAGCTCTTGACTTTGGCTTTTGCAGCATTACTTTTTCTACAGCATTACTTAATTAAGGATTGCTGGCTATCAGCCAGATTTAGCATGCAGATTTATACTGATGAGACCTTGAATAAGTTGGATTTTCCAGTGTTCTACAACATCATTTAATGGAGTTGTCATCTGAGGACTGGATTGACTGGATTCTC
This sequence comes from Margaritifera margaritifera, assembly GCA_029931535.1. Taxonomy (NCBI): domain Eukaryota; kingdom Metazoa; phylum Mollusca; class Bivalvia; order Unionida; family Margaritiferidae; genus Margaritifera; species Margaritifera margaritifera. The sequence goes on from JAQPZY010001645.1 coordinate 5,914,840, forward strand.
TTTGCACTCTGTGTAACCTTGGAGAACCTCAGATGTTTACACAAACATACTTAATGGAGACATGCAAGGTTTTCTGATACTGATGTTGTGCTCAGGTACAAAGATTGCTGGAACAATGGCACCATTACTAATATAGTGAGGCACATTCTGGGAGGCAAGTATATGATAGAAGAAAATAAACATTAAACAAACATGGCAGTATAAAATATCGTCCTTTTGTAAGAAATAACTATCTAACAGTTAATCGTAATGTGATGACAGAGTACAAAAATCAGCATGATTGTTGAAATGATTTGCTAATTAATCTTGTCCAAAGCAACCATGTGATTTTGATGAGGGACCCTGTCAAAGACATTATACAGAAGGGTACATGTTTTAGTATTGCAAAACAATTAATAAAATTATTTAACTGTGAGACCATTCAGAGACTGGAATAGCATTAGCCCCAACCATTAGGATTTAGTTCACAGTTGATGAGAAATAAGACAGTGTGATATATGTAGATTAAAGAAAATGATTTTAATTCTCCAGTGCAAAAGTGCAGTCACAATTTTGTTTGCATGAAAGACATTCATCAGTGCATAATGGGTTATCACAAATAGCATGTAGAATGAAAAGCTGCATAGTTATTATTCCCATGAACATTCATACTTTCTAAAAAAAACAGAATTGTACGAGAATGATTTTCTATCATTACATACATTTCGTATCTAGTTGTACTACATTGACTGACTGACTGAGGTCAGCCCCAGTGGGATTTGAATGCGCCTGATTCTCCCCAAAAGATCACTACATTTGCCTTTATTCACCATTCCATAGTAATATTAATTTATACATGTAAAGGAAAAGTAATAAATGAATTTAAAGTTTTATTTGTATTTTTGACATGAAAATTCCAAAACAATATATATATATATATATATATATATATATATATATATATATATATATATATATATATATATATATATATATATATATATATATATATATATATATATATATATATATATATATTATTATTATTATTATTATTATTATATATATAGACATTGAAATCTGTATATAGACATTCTATCTGTCAATCACAAACTTGTTTCATAAAATATATATTTAACACATTTCTGAATGCAGGACATAATTTTGAAAATTTTGTTAAATGAAAAGTTGCATGGTTCTTATTCCAGTCAAAAATTTTAATCTATATGCATCAACTGAAAATTCATACAATACTTTCTAAAAAGTCAGAATTGTACAAGAACCATTTTGTAATAATACATAAATGTCCTGTCTAGTGGTATTATTTTGATGAAAAAAAGTCAGTCCCTGTGGGATTCATACCCACCCAATTCTCCCGGGAAGATCACTACCATCATCTTTATTCACTGTTCCATACTAATATTAATTTATAACATTAAGGAAAGTAATTAATGAATTTTAAGTTTCATTTTTATTATCAACATGAAAATGCCAACTTTAACACAAATATATATTGACATTGAAATCTATCAAGCACAAAGTTACTTCAAAAAATATTGTATATTCAATATATTTCTGTTGGCATGAGATTATTTTGAAAATATTGCATGTATTTGGAATAAAGTTCCAGCCTTTCAATTGTTTAACCCCCCCCCCCAATCTATACTTATTTTATATACGTCATGTTAAAACATGTATATGCTGAATATGTAATACATATATCCTAACTACATTTTATTTTATAGGGATTAAAATAACCATCAGATTTATTTGGACAAACATGAAGGAAAAATTTTAGAACAGCAAAGTTACCTCATGAAATCAAGAAGTTATAATATTCATGTGTATTAAATCGGTAAGTATTCATTATTGAAATTTGTAGTTAAACTCATGTATACATTTTTGGATGTACATCTAGATTATATATGTAATTTTATACATTTGCTAATGAGTTCCTTATACGGATGTATCTGTATGGTATTCTGTACACTACTATAATTCCAGTGATACAGATGTATATGTATGGTATTCTGTACACTACTATAGGTCCTGTGATACGGATGTATCTGTATGGTATTCTGTACACTACTATAGGTCCTGTGATATGGATGTATCTGTATGGTATTCTGTACACTACTATAGGTCCAGTGATACGGATGTATCTGTATGGTATTCTGTACACTTCTATAGTCCAGTGATACGGATCTATCTGTATGGTATTCTGTACACTTCTATAGGTCCAGTGATACGGATGTATCTGTATGGTATTCTGTACACTTCTATAGGTCCAGAGATACGGATGTATCTGTATGGTATTCTGTACACTACTAGGTCCTGTGATACGGATGTATCTGTATGGTATTCTGTACACTTCTATAGGTCCAGTGATACGGATGTATCTGTATGATATTCTGTACACTACTATAGGTACACTACTATAGGTCTAGTGATACGGATGTATCTGTATGGTATTCTGTACGCTACTATAGTTCCAGTGATACGGATGTATCTGTATGGTATTCTGTACACTACTATAGGTACGCTACTATAGTTCCAGTGATACGGATCTATCTGTATGGTATTCTGTACGCTACTATAGTTCCAGTGATACGGATGTATCTGTATGGTATTCTGTACGCTACTATAGTTCCAGTGATACGGATGTATCTGTATGGTATTCTGTACATTACTATAGGTCCTGTGATACGGATGTATCTGTATGGTATTCTGTACACTTCTATAGTTCCAGTGATACGGATGTATCTGTATGGTATTCTGTACACAACTATAGTTCCAGTGATACGGATGTATCTGTATGGTATTCTGTACACTTCTATAGTTCCAGTGATACGGATGTATCTGTATGGTATTCTGTACGCTACTATAGTTCCAGTGATACGGATGTATCTGTATGGTATTCTGTACACTATTATAGGTCCTGTGATGCGGATGTATCTGATATAGGTCAAGTGATCCATGTAGTTATATTCTTGGTGGTTGATCAAACCAAAATCAACCATTTCATCAAGTTTATACAAGTTATCATATTCTACACAGTTTTAAAGGATTTCAATTTGCATTTAATCAGTTCAAAACAATTTCTCTTCAATAAAATTTATTTGAAATTTTTGTTGTTGTTGTTGTTGTTGTATGAAATCAATTATTTCTTGTAGCAACAGAAAAAGAATAAACTGTCAACACCAAATCTGAGAAATTGCAGGCCTTAAACCTAGGGGAAGTAACTTCTCTATTAAATGATTTAAATTTGTCTGATGTGCAATCTTTGGCTTGTGCCTTTCACTTTCTTGTATTCTGAATAACACATCATTAGGTTTTGAAATGATTTTAAATGGACCTTTCCAGAATCTTTGTAATTTTGGATTCAGTTCTCTTATTCTTTTGGGCTCAAAATACCATACTTTTCACTTACATAATAGTTATGGACACTGACCCTCAAATCATAATTCTTTTTCATGTTTTAACCAGAAAATTGCATTTTTGTCCTGCAAAATTCATGTCTTTCATTCAAGTCTCTTTTTGAAGTCATTTGTATTATCTGTTTTATATCTCGAACTTTCAGATGGCTGTTTCTTAGGATAACCAAAGAAGAGATCTAAGCGTAAAGTTATCTCCATTCCAAAAGTCATTAGAGATGGGCTTGTTCCATTGGTCTCATGAGCTGAAGACCTGAATGCCAACATTACCAAACATACATATTCATCACAATCTCTTTGATGATCAGAAACAAAAGCTCAAAGCATATTTAGTATTGTGTGATTGGTTCTTTCAATCATGCAATTGGATTGGGGTCTTGCAGTTGTAGTTTGGGTTTTCTTGAATATCCAGAATCTGACATATTTCATGAAATAAATTACTTTCAAAATTAGATCCCTGATCTGTGTGTATGAGTAGTGGAACCCCTAACCTGGATATACAAATTTCAATTAATGCTTTAGATACAGTCTGTACTTCAATATTTGTTAAAAGAATGACTTCAGTCCATTTTGTAAAATAATCTGCAACTACCATTAAATACTTTTTGCCCTGCTTTGTTTTTGATAAGGGATCCATAAAATCAATTACTATTCTTTCCACGGGTAATCCCATATTGTATTGTAAAAAAAAAAGGGGGGGGGGGCTTTGCTTTCTTTTGAGGCATTTATCTTGACCAACAAGTTATACAGTTCTAGCACCAATTCTCTACATCTTTTCTTAAGGCATACTAGCAGAATCATTGCCTTATTTCATGTACGGTGTTTGGTTATACCAAAATATGCACTGCTAACACTATTATGCATTTGTATTAATACAAATGTTTTCAGGCTTTTGGGTATCACAATCTAAAATGTGTTTCCTTTCCCATCATCACTTTTCCATTTTCAGTATAAAATATTGTTGTTGAGACACGGAGGTTCATTCCTGTACCAAAAGTACCCAATCTCTAGGTAATATTTTGCAACATTCAGCCCAATCAGGTTTACACTTTTTCTTCAAGCAGTCAAGTATAGTTTTTACGATTGGATCATGTAATTTTGCCACAATATTGAGGTCCAAATTTTCTGGGTCTACATTCCTAGGTGACTCAGTTTCAGGACCATTACTACTTTTGGAATTTACCAGCATCATTTATTTGATACTCCGTACATCCACTGGAGTCCAGTTTCTCAGAATTAGCATTTAATGAATTAGGTGCACATTTGTTCTAGTTAGGCCTGTTATTAGACCAGTGTTCATTCCAGAAATGTAAAAAATAGGGACCAATGGCCTCTACCAAGTTGAAAAGTGGTGACATTTAGAAAAAATAAGGATCACAGATACCCTTACCTGTTTATTGAAGAAATTCAAACATACATCATTATCACAGGCACTGGCATCATAAATTTATTAATTTCTGCAATAAATATTCAATTATATATCATTATATGCTTTGAATCAGTCATTGTGGAGTCAGACAACACCAAGGATTTAAATAATATCCTTGTCTGCTTAAATATCCATGTCCACTGTACAGGACATTATTCCTTTAGTTGACAATGAAACTGTAGCAAACCATCTTTAGTCTGACTCAACAGCTACTGATTCAAAGTATATAATGCCGAAGAAAAGAATATTTATTGCAGAACTCAACAAATCCATGACATGAGCGCCTGTGATCATTATCATCCTCCCCTGCCGCAAGCCTTCCATAATAGGATTTGAATTCCTCATGCTCAAGTACATTCCCCTCAAGATTTATTTGGACATTTGAGTCTACATTTTTCCTCCCTGTACACTACTTGGGAACTAAATGCAGCACAGTTTTCACTTCAGAGTTCATTTTCTCTTCTTTAAATATTATATCAATGATCTGCCATGTGCTCTCAGTTGGTGCCCAGGGTAATCAAAATCAGTAAGACATTTCTGTCAGACAGCGAAATTGATTGTCTTATGATTCTCGGCAATGAGCGTACTCTATTAAGTAAGTTTGGAATGTTCTAGATTCAGTCTAAAGTCAACCATAGAAATGTTTTATCTTTATTTTCTTGAGTTTTCTGTATGTGCCCTATTTGTGTCGCAGAGGAAACTTTCTTGTACCAAAGATAAAAAGTAAAATAATCATTGTCACAAGGGCACAGTCAAGAATGAATCCTATGTCTGCTCTGATTCAGAACTAATCTATTTAGAGACATTACAGTATGTGTTTTCAGCTTGACACAGTTCATCAGTGATACATTATTAATTAACTGTACTATTCTGTTTTTGAGGTACTTTTTGAACCAGCTTTTTTCCAATAATTACTTTAACTTTCTAACATTTTGCACATGTGTTCTACCAAGATTGGGTTCAAGCAAAAAGAAAAGGACAAAAGCTGTTGCCATAATATCTGGGGCTAGCTTTTGAAGTGGGAGTATACACAATATCATACTACAGAGTAAGTTCTTTGCACAACACATCTCATATGTAGTACTTTTTCCAGTCACATTAGTACCAAAGTGTAATTCATCCTCCTTGCTTGTGACACTAGTGACATTGCCTACCATTTTATTTTCTCCTACACTACAGGACAGAATAGGAATACTTTCAGTATTGCAGATTTCATTATTTTTATTCTCATTTTTTACTGTTTCATTATGATGTTCTTCAACCCTATCACAATCTTTACAGCGGAAATAATAACATGGTCTTCTTTACAATGCATCAGCATTGCTTATGAATCTTTCCGTGTCTATACAATAAAACCTGTCAACAAAAAACAGTCTCTTAGCAAATGTAGTCTTTCGTAACAGGTTTGTGGAAAGGACCAGTTTCCAAGGTCTAAATTCAACACTGTTTAAGAAGGAAAGATACCCACAATAACTGTACATGTATTCTCTATTCATAGTTCTTGTTAATATATTGCATGCGTTCATCTGAAAACAATTTTATATAGCAATATAGATATACATCTGTAATAAAATATTCACATTTATATTTGAAGATCACGCACACTTGTATTTGAATTGCAAAATTAAGTAAAGTTATATTTATATATACTGTCCGTACGTTAAGTTAACTCTTTCAATTACATCAATTCTTTCTTCAGGTGTTATAATTTTTCTCGTTATCTTTGGACGTTCTGGCATTGTTGTCAAGGAATTTGTGTTATCAGTGATAAATTGTAATAACAACTGTAGTAGTTTTGATCAGGCTTTGGGTAAATATGAAATATATATATATGTACCAATGAATGAAATCAAAACACATATAGGACTCCTACAGAAAAATAATAGTTTATATTAGAAACAACAGCCAAAGGCTTAATTCACCAACCACATAAATGGATTAACTCTATAAACAAAGGGTGTAACTGGCTGCACTAAGTTGAATAGATGACGGCTTGATGTGTGAATTTTAATCACTGTAACATCAAAACAAACAACAAAGTACACAACCCGTTAACAATGACAATCAAATCCCCAAAACGATTATCACTTAATAGTATTAAAGATGAAGACAAAGACTTCATTCACCCTAGGCATTATGGATTAACTCCAAAGACCAACAATGTACTCGACTGCTACATTGAAATCCTTTGTAAAGATTTCTCATTATGACATTATCAGCATTGTGCGAGTTTTGAACCTTTGAACTATGTATGTCCATGACTATTGCCTTTGAACTATGTATGTCCATGACTATTGCCTTTGAACTATGTATGTCCATGACTATTGGCTTTGAACTATGTATGTCCATGACTATTGGCTTTGAACTATGTATGTCCATGACTATTGGCTTTGAACTATGTATGTCCATGACTATTGGCTTTGAACTATGTATGTCCATGACTATTGCCTTTGAACTATGTATGTCCATGACTTTTGGCTTTGAACTATGTATGTCCATGACTTTTGGCTTTGAACTATGTATGTCCATGACTATTGCCTTTGAACCATGTATGTCCATGACTATTGCCTTTGAACTATGTATGTCCATGACTATTGCCTTTGAACTATGTATGTCCATGACTATTGCCTTTGAACTATGTATGTCCATGACTATTGCCTTTGAACTGTGTATGTCCATGACTATTGGCTTTGAACTATGTATGTCCATGACTATTGGCTTTGAACTATGTATGTCCATGACTATTGCCTTTGAACTATGTATGTCCATGACTATTGCCTTTGAACTGTGTATGTCCATGACTATTGCCTTTGAACTATGTATGTCCATGACTTTTGGCTTTGAACTATGTATGTCCATGACTATTGCCTTTGAACTATGTATGTCCATGACTATTGCCTTTGAACTATATATGTCCATGACTTGGCTTTGAACTATGTATGTCCATGACTATTGCCTTTGAAGAAAGAATGGTTAATCTCAATGAGTAAGGCAGTTAGTGACATGTACTTTAGGCTGGTTTACAGTTTGTAACAAATGACAATGCATGACATGTACTTTAGGCTGGTTTACAGTTTGTAACAAATGACGATACCTGCATGACCTGTACAATTTAGGAAGCCAGTAGCCTCATTGTTTGTTTGTTTTTTAGTTTAGAACAGTCTTCACTTTTTAAGCAGTCATGGTTACAAAGAATTAAATAAAGGTCAGTGGTATTTGTCTCTGTATTTGTGATATGATTGTTTATAGAACAATCTGCACTTTGCCTGCAGTCCCTTCTAAGCAGTCATGTTTACAAAGGATTAAATCAAGGTCAGTGGTGTTTATATCTGTTCTAGCAATGTGGTTGTTCATAGCAGTGTCAAAATACATATTTTGCATAAAAATAAATGACCCATGCATTAAGATTGTGGTTGTAAATGAGAGGTGGTTGCTTATAGCAGAGGTCATTCAAGACAGATTTTACTGTACTAAATTTGGAAGTCACAAGCTGACAGAAATGTAAACTATCTGGCCAGTTGTCATTCCACTAGTTTAAAGTTCAAAAGCAATCTCAAACTACCATGGTCAGTTCTCACTGTGAACCTATGACCATACAGATAATTGTGAAAATGTATAACAGCATTTACAATGGCCAGTAACTCTCTGCAAGTTACACAGTTTTTTAGAAGCATTTGCTAAGGTAACAGATGATCTTCTCTTAACCATCTTGAGACTTGGGATACGACATCACCCTGTCCAATATTTGAAGCATCACAATCTGCAGTGGGAAATGCAAGTATTGGCACTTTTGTTAACGCTTGCTTCAAAGTATTGAATGACCTTTGATATTCATCATTCCATTTTAACTTTACTTTCTTTTCTGCCAGTTGATTGAGAGGTTTAGCTGTGTTAGCTAATCTGTGGACATATGATCTGTAAGATGAACAAAAGGAAACAAAGCCTTTTGTTTGTTTGGCATTTCTTGGTACAGGCCATTCATTAATGGTTTTTATTCTTTTCATGCAGTGTCCCTACACCTGAAATAGAGTACACATATTTGGATTGAGCTTCCAATTGGCTTGTCACACCCTCTCAAACATAATGTAAGATTTTTAAGTGGACTCTTAAAGGTCTTAGAGTAACAAACCATCTATATACAGTAGCGAAAGTGGCAAGTGCATTACAAGACCAAATGTCATTCTTTTCCATGTCCACTGTTTGCCATCAAGGAATAAAAAAAGCAGTTTTTGGTCCATCTTCTTCCTTAATTTCACATGATCTGATTTCATATCAAGGCAAGACCACCACTTTGAGCCAGAAAGTGCATCAAGCCTATCATCAATGCGAGCTAAAGGTGGTGAATTCTTTACCATTACATCATATAAGCATCTAAAATCACAACAGCATCTAATAGATCATTCTGGCTTGTTTACCATTATTACAGGAGCATTCCAAGAGCTTTGGGGACATTTTTCAATTATGACATCTTCAGAAATTTTCTTAATTTCTTCTTCTGCAATGTTCCATTTTGCCAGGGGAATTATGTCTAGATAATGTTTAATTGGTTTGGCATCTTTTGTGTTAATTGTATGTTGTGTTAGTGTAGTGTGACCTATGTCATTGGAATTTCTGGAGAAAACATCCTGATATATAATCAGAAATATTCTTATTTCATGTATTTGTTCCTCAGATAGATTCTTTGAAGTCTGTTCAGACATGTCACTTAGGCATTTGGGAATTTTCTCATTCATTTTACCATAGGTTTCGGATACCTTGTTTATTTCAGAGGTCGTACAATCATTTATTGATGCATGCTGATATTCAGCTACTACCATATCTTTAAATATTGTGCATGGTTCAGTTCTAAAATTTGCTATTCTAATGAGTAGTCTGTTTCTAGTAGGGTCAGATAGGGCTTTGACTACTAACAACCCCATCTTCTCAACAGCTGGTTAAATCACTCTGCAGGAACCTTCTCCCACATTTCCTAGTGGTTTACTGTATACAATAATTTCAGAATGTGGAAGAACCTCAACAGTTTTAGTAGTTACTACCTGGCAACAGACAGATCCCAGTATATTGTTTAAGAAACAGGCAACTTTTTCTCTATTTACATCTAAGCATCCTTTGCTTATCATTAAGTCACATATGTTTGCCACCATGAAGTCCATCCCCAGGATACCTTCTTGTTGAATTTCTGCAATAAGCATCACTTTTTAAAAATGTTTTGTTTCTTAGGTTTATGTACACATTTTCTGTGCAAAAAAAGGCATAGTCTCTCCAGTTACTGTTAGTAATCTGCTTTTTACTGGGTTGATGATTGGTGCATTTGACCATTGTTCTTCTATACTTTTCCTTGCAATAGACACACTTGCCCCTGTATCACAATGTAATTTTGTTTCATTGTTGTTTATTATTGCCAATACCATCTGTCAAGTTTTATTATTGGGGACCTTGTGTGAGAGAGGGTCGAGTTTTGGTTGCTACACTTGCCCAATTCCAGTTTTTCTATTTTTGCCTTTCACCTTGACTTTTGTTTTCTCTCCAACCACCCTGAAATGTTTTTTAATTTTCATAATTTGACATGTATTTTGGATTCTGTCTGGAGTCACCTCACCATTTAGGTTTGAAATCATTGTGCTGATGGTTAAAATCAACAGATCTTTCCTATGACTGATTGGTGTCATTTCTCTTATTGTTCTGATTTCTTGGACCTTGGAAATTGTGCAATTTATTGTTTTGTTGGGTCAATTGCACTTGTTGAACAAGTTCGTTTATTATTGGAGTGAGCTTTTCCAAATTTTGTTTGAGTTCATCACACCCATAATTTTGTTTTAGGTCTTCCCACCCTTTAGCTTCATTGCCTTAAACAGAATCTACTGCTCTATTTCTTTGCCTATCAGCTATTCTGTGCACGTCCAGTTTTACAGCCAGTGTCTCAACCTCCGACATAGTCTTTGGCCCATGTTCCCCAAGTCTCAGTCTAACATCAGAGTCATTGATGGCTTCAATTAACTGATCTATTGCTAAGACTTCAACTACATCACTACTTGCAGAAGGATATGTTAGTCTGGTATGTTTTCTAACATTTTGAGCTATTTCAGGAATTGTCTCCCATTTCTCTCTGTATCTAGACTTTAACTTTGAGTACAATATCTCTACTCCGTATAGACCCAAATCTGTTCATGAGCACCCCAACTGTTCATATTCAAGTTTGCTAAGCAGTTAATGAGCTACACCAGACAAACTGCTAGCTAGGTAAAGTGCTTTTTCGTGATTAACCCAGCCATTTAGTTCTGTCACTATGTTAAATTGGGTGAGATTTTCATCAATGTCTATATTTTCATCAAATAACTGAGGTTTTATTTTAGTGTTGTTTGTTCCAACATTCTGTTTGGGTTTATGCATGGTTTGCTTGTAAGAAACATTTGCACTGATCATCTCAGAGACAATATTGTATCTTTTTGCACTGATCATCTTACTCTGAGAAAATATTGTATCTTTTTGCACTGATCATCTCACTCAGAGACAATATTGTATCTTTTTGCACTAATCATCTCACTCAGAGACAATATTGTATCTTTTTGCACTGATCATCTCAGAGACAATATTGTATAATTTTGCACAGATCATCTCACTAAGAGACAGTATTGTATATTTTTGCACTCATCATCTCACTTAGAGACAGTATTGTATATTTTTGCACTGATCATCTCACTCAGAGACAATATTGTATCATTTTGCACTGATCATCTCACTCAGAGACAATATTGTATCATTTTGCACTGATCTCACTCAGAGACAATATTGTATCATTTTGCACTGATCACCTCACTCAGAGACAATATTGTATCTTTTTGCACTGATCATCTCACTCAGAGACAATATTGTATCTTTTTGCACTGATCATCTCAGAGACAATATTGTATCCCTCACCTCATGTGGAAGCAGACTCAGATTTGTGTGTATCTTTTTCTCCCAGTCAAACAAAGGAGAACTCATTTCAGAGTTTTCATTCTCGTTTATATTCTCATTTTGATTATTAATTCCACTGGAGGGAGATGCACCTCCTAGAACACTCTCTAGAGAATTACTTTAGATATTTCCATCCATTATGCTTGCACCACCAATACCAGGTTAACAAGTAAATATTAAAAACTAATTCAGTTTAATTCTATATATTTCCACTAAGTTTGTTTTTATTTTATTTTTCAGGATCCCACTTATGACACCATTTGAAATGACCATTTGTCAAGGTTCTTCCAGTCATAACACTTTCTGGGTTTGCCTGGTACTGGCTTGAGGTGAAAAGAGGTGTAGAAATATGAAAGTTGTGTTGTTGCTGATATTTCTGTGTAATAAAGTCTGGAATGACAGAAGAGATCACAGAAGAAAGAAGAAATAAATGCTCTATATGCTATTATAAATAAATAAAGAATAAATTATGTTTAACTTTTTTATTATGTTCTCTCTTCTTTTCTCTTATATTCACAATTTCATTTATATACAATGATATTGACTTTAGTTCATTATAATATTACAAACATCACAAATGAAGAATATCACAGTTGATCACAATTTCATTTATATACAACGCTATTGACTGTAGTTCATTACAGTTTACACATGTCACAAATGAAGGATTTCACAGCTGATCACAATTTCGTTTATATACAATGATATTGAGTTTAGTTCATTACAATATTACAAATGTCACAAATGAAGGAGTTGATCACAATGTCATGTGTTCTTAAAAAAAAAAACAGATTTTCTTATTACAAATATTCTCATAGATGAAAAATAGATTAACAGAATTGCACAACTCAAATTATTCTGCAGAAACCAATTGGTGACAGACATATGAACATAATAATGCTCCACCTTATGGCTGGAGTATAAAAACAACTAAAATACAAGAATTGACATTCAAAAACTGCAACTCACAAAAAGAAGATGCATGAAAAGAACAATATATAAAATACACAGTAATGTCTACAAGTTGAACCATTATACAATGTAGGTACAATGCAAGTCCACAATGACACAAAAATAACCAAACATTTCACCAAAGTAAACAAATATAATGTTATCATATTAGGGCTGTTCTCTCTAAACATGCATGGTACCCAGGGAAGACAATTTTGAAAAAATATATGCCAGGGTAATCTGGTTACTCACAGAGTTCAAATGAAAATTTTAAAACATTCTAAATTGCATCTGTGGAGGACTACTCCACATTGAAAGTACCTTCCCTGGGTCCCGTGTATGTTTTACTGGAACAGCCCTTATGTACCAGTACCAAAACTCTCAAATACCACCTACTATAGAGGCAGATGGCTGAGAAACGTTGGGAAAATCAAAGAGATTACGGTAGGCGTAAACACTAGGCTATGAATAGCACCACAGTGAAAGCCTAAACTGAAGAACATCTGAAAAAAAGTAGCCATCTAGTGATGGTAATGTGATGTTATTTTAACAGTATCCTGAAAGAGTTGCTTTCCATATGTGCTATTTTTAGTATCTATACTGTATGTTGGCAGCAGAGATGAATATTTTCGTCTTCCAGGAAGGCTCGATTCAGAAAGAAGCAAAGTTATATCCTGATATTAATGTCATTCTGTAATGAAACTGGTGGAAAAACACAGGTGATGACCTGATTCAAATCATACTTGTATATCGAGCTTGTGGCCTGGCAATTTCCAAATCTCTCTCTCTCTCGCTCTCTCTCTCTCATCCACACACAACCATTCAACAGTACAGACACACACATACATGGGTGCATGCAAACAGAATTATGTAATTCTAATGACTAATGTCATTCAATTAATCAGCAATTGGTTGGTCTGAATCTAGATGACTGGTAGTATCTCGATCACTCCTTTCACTATTATTGATAATCATCATTTTCTCCCTTGAAAATATATCTTATTGACTTTTTAGCAAATATTGCTTAAAGTGATCAGCCCTTATAAACATAGCTATTGGTCGGTTAGTTGAGGATTTCACAAAGTGATCAGCCCTTATAAACATAGCTATTGGTCTGACAGTTGAGGATTTTACACAGTGATCAGCCATTATAAACACAGTTATTGGTCTGACAGTTGAGGATTTCACACAGTGATCAGCCCTTATAAACACAGCTATTAGTCTGACAGTTGAGGATTTCACACAGTGATCAGTCCTTATAAACACAGCTATCGGTCTGACAGTTGAGAATTTCACACAGTGATCAGCCCTTATAAACACAGTTATTGGTCTGACAGTTGAGGATTTCACACAGCAGATTATATAACTGTAATGCAATATACAAAAAAGGTCATCATTTTGCCTTCCATACTATTTTAATAAATGATGATGTGCAAATTTCTGAAAAGGTCCATTGACTGGCCCTCAATCTTCAGTCTAGTCAACACTGGAACTCAGTCAGTACTTTCATATTTTTAGGCCTATAATTAAAATAGTAATCAGACTTGTAGTTTTACTTGTTATTTTTAGAACAATACAAAATGGAATACAATTATTTGGTAAGAAGTGGTTATACAGAACCAATATCAGTTGGATTTGCTATCATTGTCTGGTCATTTATCCATGACAGATCCCATTCCATATAGTTGTATAGTATTATTATCAGTTGGATTTGCCACCATTGTTTGGTCATTATCCATGACAGATCCCATTCGATATGGTTGCCTTTTCCATCACTTACTTCCTGCTTTCGGAGAGAAATCATGCAAAATACTTGGCAACTAACAGTGTTCAACAAAAAATGTTTTGCTGTTTTATTCTAACCTTAGACAACAACTAAGTTCTTAATTGATATAACTGTATAACATATCTTTACATTTTTATTCATGAAACTCAACATGTATCAATTACTTGATGTTAAATACTTTCATTCCTGAAACTCAACATGTATCAATACTTGATGTTAAATACAGAGTATATAGTTGTCTCATTATTTAACTTTTCAACAAGAAATAAAAATAAAACTGAAAATAAAAATAGGAAAGTTATAAAAAAAATGTCATACAATTAAAAACTTCAGTTTGATTGGAGGTCTATGCATGGGAGGTTTGTACAGTAGGATACAAATCAACAATCACAGCTCTATCTTTTCTAAACACATCAAGATATAGGTGATTATATATGGTTAAGAATTACTGGTAAAAACAGGAATATCCGGCCTTGGGGTGAATACAGTTACAAATAATAATTATCCTTATCATCTTGGAACAAGAGTTCCATGTAGGCCTCCTATCACTCACCTAGATAACATAAATGTACGCTAGTGAAAAAACAAACCATATATTATGTAGTAAAAATGTGGACTGGAAAGCAAAGTTTGGAGTAATTACTTGCCACATTGTCTATTAGACCTAAGAAAATATGAGAATTTCCTGTTTCATGTTAAAGAAAAAATTGGACTGGTTGGTTGGAATAAGATTTTATACTCATTTTCTCCCTCAATTTACCAAAAAGTGAACCATGGTTGCATGACTTAAATAATTTGCTTTTTTCTGATATAACTTGCTGTAAATTTGATCTGACCATGATTTTGGTCTATGTCCACTAGGCACTAACAATATTGGAGAAAAAGTAAATGTTTAAATAATCACGCTTTCTAATAGTTGACACAATTTAATGCAGTCATTCACAAAATAGCAAGGCTATTTTAAGGTGTCGGTGACTTTCAAGTTTTGTTAGGTAAAGAGGTTACTGGTGTGTGCCAGAAGCACATGAACAATACCTAATTGGTTCTAAGCACAACACAGCAAATTCACCCTAATATAATATAAAAATATGGTTATTAGTGTGCATCACATGTACAGACAAGACTTGGCTTGATTGGGCAAAGCTTAAGTTCTGGGTTATCGGCTTCAGACCTTAATGATATAAGTATGTACTCCAATTCTGATCAAAACTGGATCAGAAATGTCGCCTACAGAGTGATAAAAAAGATTAACCTATTAGATGCAAGATCACCTCATTAATATACACTGATCTTGCCCATCATTGAACTCGTTAAAGATTAAACCCATTTTCCAAGTTTGATTTAAATTGGATCAGAAATATGAACTCCAGAGTGGTAACAAGCAATTGTTGATAGACGGCCACACAATGGATGACACACAACAGGCACTGGGCCATACCATAATCTCACTTGGTATCATGGCCAGGTAAGTTAAAAACAATGAAAAGAATTATACTCATTGTACCAATCAATTGGTAAAATAAACCCATAATGAACACTTTATGAAAAAAAATCCAGGGAAAATGTAGTTTTTGTGGGGATTAAAACTAATTTTAATTATATAATACTTACCTGTCACTATTATAACTGGTAAGCTTTACCTTTCCGCATGGAAAGACCTCGTCCGTGCTAGATGCACCAACTCCATGTTCTAGAGATTTCTTAGAACACGTGCATCAACCCAGCCCATGCGCTATAGAGCGTCCTCATTCTTTTCAGGACATGTGGTTAATGAAGGACATCAGCACGTGAGACGAGCTAAGCGTGAAGTTGGAGAATCTGAGGATTGGTGTGGACTAGAGTACTTCTGTGTTGTGAGAGAAGATTGTCCCACTGAAGTTATACCCTTGGCTTGTCGATCAACAGGTAGAGCAGGTCGTTGAACCATGATATTTGAGGCCACAGAGGTGCAATCAGGATGATCCGTGCTGAGGACATACTGATCTTGTGCAGTACTTGTGGAATGAACCGGAAGGGTGAAAATTCGTAAGCAGACAATCGATCCCAGTTTAGACTGAAGGCATCCACTGCCCAGGCTGCTTGATCTGGGACTGGGGAGACATGAAATGGGAGCTTGTTGTTGAGTTTTGTTGGAAACAATTCCAGTCGACATGTATCCCATAGACTGAACAGAGAATCGACAACTGCTTGATGAAGAGACCATTCTGTTAGGACAACCTTGCCTGTTCTGGACAGCCTGTCGGCAAGAAT
The DNA here is from genome assembly GCA_029931535.1 of Margaritifera margaritifera. NCBI lineage: Eukaryota > Metazoa > Mollusca > Bivalvia > Unionida > Margaritiferidae > Margaritifera > Margaritifera margaritifera. The sequence continues at coordinate 5,931,626 of JAQPZY010001645.1, forward strand.
GTTTTTCTTCCCTGGAATGTGATGAACTCTGAGTGTAATCCCTTCTGACTCTGCCCAACGTAGAAGGTTCCAGACTTCCACGCAGAGAGAAGGAGCATGAATACCTCATTGTCGTCTGAGGTATGCAACCACTGATGTGTTGTCTGAGGAGGCCATGATGCAATGCCCTTTGACATGTTCTATGCACCCTTTTAGGGCAAAGAACAGGGCTTTCATTTCTAAATTGTTTTTTTGTGTAGGAGACTGTTTTCCAGTGACCAATGGCATTACAGAAGTACTCCATCTGGCTCTAAATGAGACTCCCAACCTGAATCTGATGCATCGGTGTACAGATAGGAGTGGGGTTGTGGGGTACGCAGAGGAACTCCCCTCAGAAACATGTCTTGATTGTACCAAAACTTTAAGTGGTACTGAAACGTCGACCCTAGAAAACTTTGAACTGAGAGGGCATCCTTGTGGGGTTTCCAAACTGCCAACAGGAGAAACTGAATAGGACATAAATGAAGTCTCCCTAGGGATACCAGACCCACCACAAAATTCAAGGTTCCCAGAAGAAAGAGATACAGATGGGCCAACAACAACGAAGTCTTTGGTCTATAACGTCCTTAAAAGTTCCATGATTTTGTGTATCCCCTCTAGGGCAACACGAACATGGCCAAGAGAGGTAAGGAAATTCAGTCCTATGTACACACTATCTTGAGAGGGAACGAGTTTGGATTTCTCTAGGTTTGTAATCAGTCCTAATTGTGTCACTACTAACAGCAGGTCATGTGGTTGCACAGGGACTGTTTGTTTGTGCTGTGTAGCAGCCAGTTGTCGAAATACTGGATTAACGGAATCCCCATGTACTTCAAGTGTGCAGCTATTACTCCCATGACTCTGGTGAAAACCCTGTGCGTTGATGCTAGACCAAATGGAATATCTCTGAATTGAAATACTTCCTGTCCGATCAAAAACCGCAAATAGTTGTGCAGAGGAAAAATCAGGAGGTGGAAGCATGCATCCTGAAGATTGATGGAAACTGCCCAGCTGGCCAGTTTGATTGCAGTCCGAACTGAAGTTGCAGTTTCCATCCTGAAAGTTTCCACTAGCAGAAATTTGTTTAGGGGGGAAAGGTCAATAATAAGACTCAGTTTTCCGCCCTTTGGGGACCAGAAATATCCAGGAGTAGAAAGCTGGCGACTGGATGTTTTGAACCCTCTCTACTGCACCCTTCTGAAGAAGGGTGTGCACTTCTTTCTTTAATGTGAATACGTTTGATTGATGGAAGAAGATGGGTGTCCTTGAGAGAGGAGAGTTCTGTGAAGCGAAGACGTAAACCCAGCGATCTTCCATGATGTTTGACCAGGCATCTGAAAAGAGGGCCAATCGAGTACCTACCTGTATTAAGGAAACAGGTGTGCACTCCAGTAGAGGTGAGGTGTCCCTAGGGACGACCTTTCTTCTTTGAGGAGGGGGGGGGGCAAAACTAGACCCCCAATCCCCCTGCCTCTCCACTTTCTCCTTCGCGTTTGAGGAGCAGACTTACAGGGGGCTGGCTACTTTGCTGTTGTGGTTGCGTATTACGTTTTGGTAGGAAATGTGGCTGACCCATGGCTTGATCAGGTTGTGTGCAGACGCTAGTTTTGATGGACCACCCTTTACTCTGTCGAGCCGCTTCTTGACCTTTGCTCAGTTGTTTCACAACTTCGCTAACCATTGGAGAGTGAGGAAGTTGCAGCAAGTCCAGTCTGGGCATTTCTCCTGACAGTTTCTTGAAACAAGAGATAATCTTAATCTCACTTGAACACTTGGACTTTGGGTACATGTTGGAGAAGAAGGCGCTAAACTTCATTGACAGCCATGTCGATTGACCAAGTCGACTCCACCTCGACCACATGAGACGCTGGTTGAGAGGGATTTGAAGAACCTCGGAGGGGAGGGTATACCCAATCCTTTGGAATTTCATGAAATTCCTGAGACTCTACTAGAATTGACAAAGGATCATCTTCCTGTTCAAAAGCTTCGTGGGAAACATGAGAAATGTAGCCTGAACTATCCCTCTGCGGGGAAGGCCGGGATGTTGGGACATATCTATTCTGTGACTCAGCATGGGGAGCGACAGAAATTTCTGTAATGGGTGTCATGTCAGGAGAGCAAGAATTCTTCTCATCTCTCTTTGGTCTCTAATAGAAAGGAGGAGTAACCCTCACCTTCCTTGATGACCTTTCCTGTAGAACTTGTGAGGGTAATCAGACCTCACCACTCGTATATGCAGGCAGTCACATAGACAATATGCATGGTAGAGGTTGTTCTCTCCCTTAAAAGGGGATGTTACACATACCAAAGGTATTAAAAAGGAACATGGGAAAGGGAGGGATATCGGTCCAATTTCCTATCCCAGAAGCATGTCTAAAAGCAGGATCCGTCTTGGCGGTGTGATAACTAGGTAATGTAGTGGAAGAGGGCTATTCTAACCTATCCCTAGCGCTATACTTAGATTTGGCATGTTTTGCAGACCTGTACCCATTATCTGGTCTGTCTGTACCTGGTGATAAGTGTCTGGTCAATGACTTGTCACTTATAGTCAATGGCGATCTAGATTTAAGGGAACTTCCCTCAGAACTAGAAGAGTTAGAACAACGCTCAACACTCTTGGGGTTGCATGATCTACTCCTCACCTGACCTCAGACACTATGGAGATCTTGCCCCTCCCCCGAAGGGTATTACTACGTTTGCTTGTGGGACGTGCTACACCATCCTCCCGTCGTGGGGTGGGGGTGTGTGCACTCGAACCCAGCAAGTTGATTGCCCTTAATGATAGAAGCTGTCTTCTCTTTAGAAGACACACTATCTTGCCTAGGGAAGGTGCCGCTCCCCCTCTTTCGTTTGGGGGAGTGTACTCGATCCCTTGAGAAATATCTGTTACTACCTCACAGGTAGAAACAGTATTTCTCTCCTGGAAGATGCTATCTCTCCCTGTTTTATTATGGGTTATGCAGTCAATGCCATCTTGTCTAGGGAAGGTGCTGCTCCTCCCTCTTTTTGTTGGGTGAGTGCACTCGATCCCTTGAGAAATATCTGACTACCTCACAGGTAGTAATAGCATTTCTCCCCGCGTGAGATCTAATTGATCCCGATGGGGACGAATGTGCCTCTTTCCTCTTCTGATACGTGTGATGGCTTTCGGCAAGGTCCCAAATGTCGTCTGACGATATACAACACATGGGACATCCGTCCATTCATGTACATTTTGCGCACAATATACAAGTTGAGTGAGTGTCCCACGGGCCTTTCCTATGCCCACACTTACCAACTGTTTGAAACATCTGAAAACAAGAAACTTTAGTATGACAAAATAACAGAGAAGTGATAATAATATCAAGGGTTGTGTCAGCATCATTGTATCTCTTTACTGCTGTTATTTGTATTGCAAACAATAATGTCTGAGTAATGTAGGACCCCGTTATTTGTAAACACTGTTGTAAAGGATAATTTTTGAGAACCCAAAATAGTGAGTACCTATTTCTACCACAATGTCTCATGCCCTTATGTTAGCAGGAGAGGGGGGGTAGGTGGCTGGTTGTGCGACAACACAAAAATGAAACTTATCAATGTTATTCTTATCAATTAGCAAAGTTGATAAATATAGACAGAGGTTTAGAGTTCACTACAAAGAACTATATTGACAGGCCCTGGTTAGTTAGCATGAAACCATCGGACTTGTAGACCTTTTCTCTTCATAGCGTTTCCATGTGTGGACTCAATCGTCATCCAGAAAAGAATGAGTATGTGCTATAGCGCACGGGCTGATGACTTAGATCAGACTGGGTCGATGCACGTGTTCTAAGAAATCTCTAGAACTGGGAGTTGGTGCATCTAACACGGACCAGGGCCTTTCCATGCGGAAAGGTAAAGCTTAATAATAGTGACAGGTCATGTATTATTGACATCAAAACTACATTTTCTGTCATTTCCTGCAAGCAAGATATTTCTACACTGCACATCTTGTGTACATAAATTCAGAATACCAGCACAATAACTACTGGAGTAACATAAACAGATACCTTAAATCTATAATACAAATAAACCTATAGTCTGAAGATACAAATTAGCTAATATTAATAAAACAATAATTTAATCATACATCATACAGTACATGCATCATGGATTACGGAAAACCCACATTCCCACGGTGGAAATTAAGCTATCCACACTGTTTCCACCAAAGACCAGATATAGTGGTCAAGTGGTCATCGTGGATGTCCATGTTGTTGCTCTTGGTTAATGGATTAAGTTTTATTGCCCCAATTAGAAAGTTGCAGCAATATAATTATGTAATGGTGGATGTCCACTACATCACGTGGAACTTACCTGTCAGCTGAGCTCAGTAGGCAGTGCAGAATGATCTTTTTAGGTTGTAACTAATGCCGTTTAATATTCAAAGACTCGCACACTAAAATGCATTCAAATACGTGTATTGCAAGAGATGAAGAATACATTTCAGAGGATGAGAATATTTACGCACTTCGCAAATATACAAAGTTTAATGATAGTAATTTTTATGGGAGAAAGGGGTTTGGTGAGGTATGCTGCAGTTTTAAAAGGAAAAAAAAAATTTAAAAAAATAAATCACACATAAGAATTAGTAGGTTTCATTCCGTTATTAAAATAAAAAATGCAAGAAATGCTGCAATTTATATTTCCATTCCCCGGTCATTTTTAAATTGTTTGCTTAACATGTTCCCACACAATGAAATATACACAGTGCTATCTAAATGCAGCCTCTACTAGTCCAGCCTCTGTTTAGTACTTGCGACACAAATATACATGTCCATGCTGCTCATTTACTCAGGAAGTAAACGCGTTTACATTTGCTGTAGACTTACTGTTTTTATGCAGACTCTACAAAGCAGGTGATGCTGCATTCAATAATCAACAGCTTAAAAATATACTTATTTTGCTGGTTTGGTCATCTGATGAGCTGAATAATTACCAAATGGATGGGTGAAAGTGATGAAAAAGTATAATCACTTAAATATTTTCAGTAGGAGATAAACTTGCGTGTATTATTTTCAGTTGATGAAGATACAATTTATTTGGTACAGTACATTCTTTCAATCCACTGGACAAATATAATGCAAATCTGTTCCCGAATGTCAAGCGAATATTGTTTATCAGTTCAGATACTGATTCTTACATTTTGGCCCAATTATCCTTCATTAAAAGTTGACATGAATACAAATAAAACATTTTGTCGCTAAAGAACACATTTAAAATGTGCATTTTTACAGTATTTAGCAATTAGGCCAACACTCTGAAATTACTAAAATTATGTCTGTAATTGCCCAAATGGCATTGAATCTTTGGGAACCAAAACTAATCTGGACTCCAAAGTTGAATTAAAAACAATAATAATCCAAGGTTAAATGCCTGAAGATATACATGTACACAGCATAGGAAAAAGGGTGGGGCCAATTAGTAAGTGCAGATGGAGAAAAAATGTATATTGTTTTTTATATTGCAGTAGCAGTCAATTTCTCCTGGACATCCATCATATAATCATCATTTTTAGTTCTACCGAAATGCCGACTATTATGCACACTTAATTGTGAAATGGGTATCTGCAGTAGATATGATTGTATTTAATTTATAATAAATAGCCTCCAGTTTTGTACGACGGTTTAGTTTTAGCTTTATGTAAGTGGAATTTCTTCTTATTCATACTTTTTTTACTTGTTTAACTTGTACTCTATTTACACATAAACTGAGCACATACTATCTATCAGTCATGCCTTGCATATCGCCTAAAATTGCTAAGACACGTGTTTGCCAAGGCTATAAAATCAATCTCTAATTGCATTGATTGCTATTAATACGTGGCTTCATATTTGTAATGGCTTTAATAAGGTATCCCTAGTAGAACTTCTGTATCTACTCCCAACTTATTTATCTACTCAATCTATTAAAATTTCTGAAGCTTTAAGTGTGTACATGTTAATTATGACCAGATTAAACTATAGAACTAAACTAGAATAATAAGAAAATAAGAAAAGCACACTAATAGCAGGTTAATGACCAATTACATAATTTCTTTTCATGCAAAAAATGAATTGCTAAGCAGCAATTTACTTATTTATTTATTCTGAATAAAGTGCGGTACCAAACATTTTATTTCTATTTATTTTTCAGTAGAAGAATTCCAAAATGAAGATAATTGCAGCACATTTTAAAAATGCATACTCTCTAATAATCAATGCCTGTTCTGAGTTAGCGATATAAGCTGCGTGTAATGTTGATCGAAAGTTATGGTGCATAATCTCTCTCATTTTTCCATATAATAAACACATTTAATTACAAAGAAAGATGCATTTTTTTACAAAAGAAAGCATGAGGTGTAATAGGGTTTTCATAAACATATCATAGTTATGTGCTGCTGTGATAGACTCATATTATATGCGCTGCATTGAAATATTAATGGGGAGAGTAAAAATGTTATATGGTTTGTTTTATATACCACTAGAAACCAATTTTACATGCAACTATCACAACTTAACCTTATTGCATTTCTCAGTCCATATTACAAGTCTCCATTTGTTTTTTTTTCACAAACGAATATTTTTATTCGGAAGTTAATGTTTCTTTTTAACATCGGTGCTAAAAATAATATCAAAGCTCGACACCTAACTGACTGACCATTTTTAACAAGCATAGCAGATGACTTCAAAGTAAAAATGTCACACCTCACTTTGTGCTTGATGATAGATTCACTAAAACAGTGATGAACAAATTACTCTTTTGCATGAAAAGCACTTCGTTTATGGCATGAATAGCCACTGATAAAGAAAAGCCTTGAATACAGTGTAGATGAATTTGGCGCATTAAAAATTGTCATACTCTCAAATAATCAATGTCATTTTCTAAGTCTACGGATAATGGTACATAAGAGCATCTTCTAGCATAGCTCATGTATCTGGTTTTGTATTATGTTAATGTATGACACCACATTATTGCCGAATAAACTCGAGAAAGAATTAAAATATACATGTCAGTATATCCCTTGTACATCTACGTGCATGCATGCTATAGATTTAAATAGTATGGTGTTTGTTTATAAATGTTATTGGTCGTAATTATTAGTCTTAAAGATTATGTTCATTTTCAAAACTTGTAATGCCGCATGTGTCTCTGACATTTCAAAAGTTTGATAAATTTAATTAAGCTGTTTACTTGATATAAATTTGTTTCAAATCTTATCTAAAGGACGAATTCAATAAATGATAACGATCTTACATGAACGTCTTATGCGTTTGCGATAAGATAGGGCTTTTCGTGTCTTATCTGTATACTGCTTTCAATGATTTGTTTAAATGAGGTTTTGGAAATTGTGCGGACATAAAAGGGAAACTATGACAAATTAATAACCAGTACAACAATCATTTTTATGAATTATCATTTACTGAGAAAGAACATCGAAGTTACCACTTAATGCCGAACAGCATGTAAATTTCTGCATATGTATATGATAACGAATGTGCATTGTAGCTGGACAATTTTTCTGATAGGATAACAAAGAAATTTAAAACTGCATATTGTTATTAAACGTTACGTGTATTCGTCTGTATGTATCCCTAGCTAGGCCACTGATAAATACCACAAGAAATGTTACCACTGTATAGTTTGTACAGGTAAAGGTATGAAAGTAACACCTGCCATGGTTGGGTTTACTGCGCCGAGGTTTCTCCCATCTGTTTGTTTAATGTGTCAACTTGTGGAGTGAATACAATAAAATAAACGAGGGGTGCCATAAAACCCACTACGGCTGCAATCAAATCCATGACGGAGTTCAGCTAGATTGAGTGCATGTTCACTAGACTTAGGGGAAATCCACGAGATATTGTAAACATCCACTATTCGTAGTAGACACTTAACACCTTGCCCCTGTCTCCACATCCACTGGATAGAGTGGACAATCTGTAATCCACGATGTGTGTACTGTATATCACAAAACAAATGTCCCCTGAATGGACTGATGCTCTACTCCATAAACTCTGAAATACCAAGTTTGGTAACAAAACCATTTTTTTTTATCTTTGAGTTAATATCTTCAAAAGATACCTATCTGATTGCCATCATTTTCATTTAGGACCAATAAGATTGGCATCATTTTCATTTAGGACCAATTAGATTGGCATCATTTTCATTTAGGACCAATTAGATATCAAAAGAAATATTTTAGTTAAAATCCAATGTTACTATGACTATATATTTATCAACTAGATATCAGAAGAAGTATTTTAGTTAAAACCCATGTTACTATGACTTCTAACATTGTAAGAAGTGTAACGAGTGGTTTAGTTAAAATCCTGTGTCAATATGACTCTGTTCAGGAGTAGTAGCGATAACAAGCTTCTTAAGATGGCATCCATGGTGGTCATATTGGATGTCTGAAGGTCACCATTGCCGTATAGGACCAAGGAGACTTTGGAGAAAATGTGCTTGTAATGTTTCATTTAATTGCCTGGTAGTTTAGGAGGTGTAGCGATAACAACTTTGTGCTAACTGACAAAGGACAATGGGTACCAGACACTGGACTGTGGACATAAGGCCAGCTTATAAGCTCTTGTGGTCTATAGATATGTACAATGAAGTAACTGTAACAAGTCAAATTAATTCAACTTCTTTTGACACTTCATTACACTTTGTTAACTTCAGGTCAGCATAAATATACTGTGCTTGATACTAGTGCCACAAGAGGCCTCTTTGTAGTTTTTCTGGCTGTATAGCTTTCTGAAAACATCTCAATGTGTCATCTGTCACATGAACGTCATAGTTATCATGCACACCTAAAGATGATTACCATCACAGGATCCATGCTGTACCACTACTAGTAGTGGACACAAACACGTTTAGAGAGTTTAAATCAGCAAATAAAAAATGCTCAGAAATCTGACAACTAATAAAATTGTTCAATCTATATTACTTAATATTTTAAACAAAAATTTTTATATTTTCTACAGTTAAAAGCACCGCCATTATTCCAATTTAAAAAAACAAAACAAAAACAAAAACAAACAGGAACTATCTCCATAGTCAACACTATAATTGTTTTTTTTTCCTGCTCACCACTTACACATGCAAATAACCAGTCACATGATAATGTAATGCATTTCTCAATTAATCCTATAGGGTTCCCATATCTTACTGTTAGGTCCTACTTATGGCCGCATAACAGTAGTGAATCTTGGCATGGAATTATGTATGATGCTGGATTCCAATTATGACCACATGATGGTGTAACCTTGACATGGAATTATGTATGATGCTGGATTCCAATTTTGACCACATGTTATTGTGACCCTTGGCATGGGATTCTGCATGACGCTAGGTCCTAATTATGGCTATATACAGTAATGACTCTTAGCATGGGATCGTGTATTCTCAGGACATTTCTTTTGGTGCCTGGGTACATGTACATACAGTAATGACTCTTGGCACAGGTTCTTGTATTCTGAGGACATTTCTGCTGGTGCCTGGGATCCAGTCAAGCATTCCTCTTTTACAATGGTAGTAACTCTGATGGGTCAAACCTGAAAAAAGCATACAGTTCTTATCATAGTTTCCACTTTAAAAAATTCCATGGGCTGCTAGAATTTAGTTGGAAAAAAGTAGGCTTTACTACAGTGCAATTTACAAGTGTGTAATTAAAACAAAGCCCATAACTTTATATAATGTATGAAAAGATATGTTGTTTTCCATCTAGTTTTTCATGCCACAAGTCAATAAAATATGTGAACACATTAAACTATAACATAATGTCTATAATTTAGTCCCTCGAAAGTATATATGTATGTATGTATGTAGCTTTTAATGGCACGTCAGCACAATATTGGCTGTGTGGTGCCCAGCTAACACCAAAGTTAAAACAATGTAAAAAAGAAGAATTGCACAAAAACTTTAGGAAGATAAATCCTTACAAAAATGTAAACATGAAGAACAACAATTTATAATATGAAAAGCAAAGATGTTAATATTCTATAAAATGTTTATCAAATAAAATATAGTAGAGTTTTCATTCTACATATTTAACATTCTGATTTTATATAATATTTTAAGTTCGTACATGAAATCTTCCATTCAGAAACGGGTGACTGCAGGGAAGCTTCAAATGCATTATCTTATCTTACCGTTCATTACCCTTGATACCAATGTAACTAGGCAGCCAATAGTATAGAATAATTTTTTCTAGATTGTATCAGCAAATCATGTTTTGTAAGATCTGAGATATTAAAAGGTTGTCAGATTTAAGATTTTGCAATGCTTTCAATATGAAGAGTGAATCCGAAAATATGATGAAATTGAGGCTTTTTCTGGTAACTGGCTTGAGATGGTGCCATGGGATGTTGCTGTGGCAGCAGGGAACTATGGTCAGGATAGGAGGCTCTGATTTCATTGAGTTTACTTTGAAAAAGGAGAGAATTTTTGAGGACTTTTTGAATTGGCAAAGATAAAATATAACTGGGGGTGCTGGTGGGGGCTTTGATACCTAAGACGGTGATTTTAGAACACAGAATTATGCAGGATTTCCGACACTGATTTTTGCTGTTTCTAAGTGAGGATGAATTCATGTGACAAACGCTGGAATGAAATTTGGTTTCTGCGAATACAAGGTTTGGTATTTGGGCCTAAAGACTTAATGTGTATGATTAGATGGATTTGAGAATAGTTTGGAAGAATACTGAAAACAGAGTTAATTTCATTCATATGAGATGAAGTAGTGGTTCATTTTCCTCAATATGGAAACTGTCTCAATCCTTGATTATGTGTCAGATCAGGCATCTGGAAATAATATTTACTGGATGACCCAAACACATTCAAGCCAGAGAAAGGTTTAGATCTTACTAAAGACCTGTATAACCAGACCAAGCCTTTCTGATCTGCCTCCCAATCAATATTTTTTTTCATGACTCTTCTTTAATCCAGGACTTTTTGATATTTGTCCCTGAAGTTTACAGTAAAAAATAAGCCCTCAACATTTGCTCTCCTCCACTACAGGAATAAGACAACCATCAAGATAGAGCTTTGGTCATCATGAATTTAATGTAATCAGCATAAGCGCATACAGTTTTAGAACTTGAAAATTTGAACCCATATACCCCTATTCTTTGGCCCATTTCTAAACTCTTTTTAAGCTTATCTGTATCTGTAGTTGATGTTCAATAATATTCATATTCTTTGTCTGATAGCAGATCAAAATGTCATCGACATATAATGAACAGTCGGTTCCTGGATTAAGGCATTTCATAATACTGTTAATTTGATGTTAAATAGAGTGACTTACAAGATGCTCTCTTCAGGTCCACCCATCTCCCGAGGATAGCTTTCAAAATGGGTGTTATCTACCTTAACTCTGAAATTGATATTTTTCAAAAGATTGGAGATAAGTTAGGAGAGCGACCCTTAAGGCCTAGGCTGAATACATGATTAGATTGGAGATAAATTAGGAAGGTGACCCGTAAGACCTAGGTTGAATTCATTATTAGATTGGAGATAAGTTAGGAAGGTGACCCGTAAGACCTAGGTTGAATAGGTTATTCATTATGCTGTACTTTCGTGTGGTATCATAAGCTTTCCCCAAGTTGAAAAAGATGGCAACTATATGTTCTTTCTTTATCAAAGGCTTCTCTAAAAAGTTCTTCAGGTCTGTCAAGATGGTCTATTGTGATTCTCTGGCATCTGAATCCACACTGACTCTCAAAATAAAAGCCCTCATCATGTACGGATACTTTCAATTCACTTACAGATATCATAGTACCATTTGACAAAATGTCCATTTCCACAGACATGAGTCCAAGTGATGTAGACTGTAAAAAAACATATACATGTACATTTGCTTACGGTCTATAGAAGACAAGATGATGTAAGCATTAAACTAAAGAACCTTATATTATTTACTGTATGAAATGAGGAATGAAAAAGAGCATAAACACTTGAAATGAAAGCATCCTTGCTATTAGCTGTATCAGCCGCTTTTAGCATTTGTAATTTAAACAAGTACCATAAATGGCATATTATACGCCCACCCTGTGTTTAATAGTCCTTGATGTAGATGACTGAAATTTGTGTATAGAAGCCACTTTTCTTCTTTAAGTCACAGTGACTCTGACCTTTGACCTTTTGGCCCTTAAAACAATAGGCTTCTTCTTTATCCCAAGTGTAAGCTATCCACAAAGTTTAGTCTAAGTCTGTGATGTAGTACTAATGCTATTGTGTGGAAACCATTTTTCTTCTTTCGGTCACAGTGGTTTTCATCTTTGGATCTCAAATTCAACAAGTTTCTTCTTTATCCCAAATGCAAGATATTCATAAAGTTTGGTCCTGGTCTGTGATATACAACTAGTTTTATTGTGCTGAAACCATTTTTCTTCTATCAGTCACAATGACTTTGACCTTTGATCTTTTAACCTTGAAATTGACATAGTTCTTTTTTACCCCAATGCAAGCCATCCACAAAGTTATATCACTGCTGATGACGTAAAACTCAAATTATTGTGTGGAAACCATGTTTTTTTCTTTCAAACACAGTTACCTTGACCTGCGTGATCTTTTGAACCCCAAATCGACACAGGTCTTTCTTAGCCCAAGTCCACAAAGTTTGGTAACTATCCATAGTGGATAACCAGTACTTTGTGCTGAAAACAAAATGGAAACAGACAAATGGATGGACAGTATATCATAACAAGCTCTGCCTTATGACGGGCATACACAGAATCAGTTTCTAAAGATCAACGATGCAAGCTTTTATCAAACTGTAGAACAAATTTGGAGAACTACTGTTTTCTATATTTGTTATTATTGTATATACCAAAAACTGTGATGGAACTAATATGTGTACATGATGACATCGTACTTGCATTCCTGGAAGAGTCATTTTTAAACAAATGGGGATGCTCTCCTATTTGATAACAAATATTGCCAGGAATTTCACACTAAATTTTCATATCCTATTGCTAAATACACCCAATGAGTATCCCAAAAATTTTCAAAGTGTAAACATAATAAAACAAACCAAACTTCCCACCCCTTTGTACCACGATAAGTCATATTTATGCCCTGCTATCATATTGTGTGTGCCCTGTACTTACATGCACCTGTTGCTTATTCGTCATGATTTTCTTCTGTAGCTAACAAGCTTCATAAATGGAGATCACCTGTCTCTTTTGTTTCTCTAACTCTTGGCTGTATACCTGTTTACCAATTACAGCTTCAATGTCATGAAGCACGGCATTAATTTTGTTCCAGTAGTCCTCAAAGTCTTGTCTGCTAATCTTTCCATCTGCAGAATGACCACTGATATGATTCCTATATGAACGAATTCGCTCTACACTAGCTCCTAGAGAGTTGTCCCTTGGGTTATCTTGTGGATCCCTTCCCCAGCGTGTCAATGGAGCAGGAACCGTACTGACATTTCTGATCAGAGTATACAGTAAAGAAATGTCAAACTGGTCCACACTTGCCATATAACGACCCTGGGGATCTGGGAAGATCACCCGACTTTGATCCTGGTTAAGAAGAGCATTTTGCCACTGTCCTGGTCTGACCTGTCTTCGGCTGGTCAAGTTGGCTTGGTTGCCCAGAATTGCCTGATAGATGTCTGTGTGCGGTGCAGGAACTTGGGTGAGGAGGACTTCTCTCATGGCATTTCCACAAACAGTTACAAGAGCAACACAGAGGCGAGCATGATTCATGTGTTCAGGCATTATAGGTGCATCAGGATCATGCCCCTAAAGAAATAAAAGGTCAATATTATTACAACACCATGTCATCAATGACTAAGCATGCAGTAAAAATAACATTTCTGAAGATCACTGCACCAATGTAAACAGTGTAAAAGAAAGTTTGTGTTCCATTTTATGATCAGGGATAGAAGAAAAGAACAAAGTTTCCCTAAGACCGCACAGCACGAGTCCCAGCTTTAAGAAATGTGTGCAAATCAGATATAGACTGCCCATTTTTCAACACTGCTACATAAATAACATGAGGATGGATTTTTGTATGAAACTGTCAGTGCTAAAATCCAAAGAAGAAACCTGTAGGAAAAATTCATGATTTTATGTTGACAGGAAAAGATAAAAAAGTATTGTTCCCTTCCAATGAGGATGGACACTTGCAAAATATAAACTACTTAAGAAATTTATATCTGTAAATAGATTCTACCCAGTAACACTGTAATACCGTAAGGTGTCTGAGGAGATGTGTCCTCTCCTTTTTCGGACAGATTTTTAAAAGAAAACGAAAAAAAAAAAACACAACAAAATCAACCTAATTCACCTACATTTTCCTATAGGGAGAATCAGTTTTAGTAGCGGTGAGAAAGAAACATAAACTGTGGTGAATTTTTTTAGTGTTCTTATGATTAAAAACTGTTCTCAATCTAAATTCACAATAAAGAAAGGAATAATGGTAATCATGCCAGTAAAATGGAATGAACATCACCTTTCCTAAATGAAACAAGAACAGATACAGAAAGGATTAAATATGAGAAATTTTGAATGAATATATATATATGTATATATATATATATACCCAAGCAGAGAGAAAAGTGCCGATCACTGGATCAACGTTACATGTTGGATACATGATTGTGTGAAATAAATAGAAAGAAGTTAGAGAGTTATAAGTCATACCAAGCAGGATTTGAATTCAACCTGCAAGTAATGTCATATATTGTCTAGTTCTCGTGCACTAGCGTGCTAATCCACATGGCCATGTGATCATCCCCCCAAAAAGGTTGGAACAAGGGATGCAGTGAAATGGTAAAGGACGTACAGGATTATTTGGGATTATTGTGTGACAATGCTATTTTATCTTGTGTATATACGCATTTTAAATTCCATGCCTATACATTTGTCAGTCTTATTTATCCTTCTCTCCGTCCATACCAGATGATAATATTTTATATGTGGTGTGACACCTACACTAATTTAACTGGTCAGCGCAATCGACCTAAGCCTCAGTGATCAATAATGTATTTTGCGCAGGATTCTGACAGGCAGCATGTTGTACATAGGAATCTGTGAACTCTCACACAGGTAACATGTTGTACATAGGGGTCTGTGAACTCACTCAGGTAACATGTTGCACATAGGGGCCTGTGAACTCACATAGGTATCATGTTGTACACAGGGGTCTGTGAACTCACACAGGTAACATGTTGTACATAGGGGTCTGTGAACTCACACAGGTAACATGTTGTACATAGTAGTCTGTGAACTCACGCAGGTAACATGTTGTACATAGTAGTCTGTGAACTCACGCAGGTAACATGTTGTACATAGGGGTCTGTGAACTCACACAGGTATCATGCTGTACATAGTGGTCTGTGAACTCACGGAGGTAACAAGATCATCTTATAGTTTCATTGGACACAAACATTGTTTTTCCCGGGTCTTGCCATTTTTTTGGTTTAGCTAAATCAACATTACATCTTTCTTTGGTATACTTTTGGCACTTTTTCACCCAACCTCATTCACACAGAAGGAATTATCCTTTAAATCTCGGTTGAACCAGCTGTATGAGAAATTTGACAAGTTTTCCATAATTCTTTTTTTTTACATAGTTTACTCTTGTTTTTTATACCTACTTATTATAGTAATATATATCTTTGCCAGTTAATTAAAATTACTTTTGTACATAGTCCTGTAAATACATGTTCTTCCTTTGAATATAATTAATTTGTGTAAAAACAACTGAATTTGAGGTTAACATGCAGTTTTTCAGTAAAGCTGGTATATAACTATTTAATATCCGAAGTAGAATTATGATGCCTACATAGCTGCAATGTTAACAAAATGACAAATGTTGGTAATTTATAACTATTAATAATGAATCTATAGTGATATTTTGTCAATATGTCCTTAATAACAAATGCATTATATTTTCATTATATATTTCTATTATGTAGGAATACCTCTCTGATCAATGACTATCCTAAATTTGGCACCTGTCAAGCAAGCCTAAATATCAACTGTACTGCAATTTACTCCCAATTCCACAAATGAGGTATGGGCAAAATGCCACTTCTTAACTGTGAGAGTGAAATATTAGAGCTGAAATGAACATAAACTTTTCCTATTTAAATATTCGTTGAATGTATTTGAATAGAATTTGAATAGTCGGTGATGTTAATAATGATTTAAAATCTACCTTTATTGTCTACTTCACTATTTACTGACAATCCACACTTCCAAGTTCCAAGTAACATTGAAAACACTTCAGAGAGATCTAATTAAATGATGTTTTACGGGTCATGGGGTCATGAATACATATTGTCATTACGACTAATCAAATGAATGTCTTATTTTCTCTGTTTATCTTCAAACTCAGAACATGTATGACCAAAAATGTGATTTAGTTTTGAAGATGGACTAAAGGTAAAAAGGGGGACAGTAACTCACAATTTCGTCTTCAATGTGGGGATTATCTTAACAAATTTTATAGACAGTTATGAACTCACAATGAAAATCACAAGAATTATATAGCCAATAATGTTAAAAAAGAAATAATAGATCCAATGAGTCCAATAGGTCCCAAAAAAAACTCAAAGTGAGTTGTCAATTTCCAAATAATCCCATAATATCTACCACGCTCATCTGTAAATGCTATATAATACCAATTTATTCAATAAACTTCTAAACATTCTCAAAAGATGACAAGGTGAAGCATTACATACATAAATCTCTCCACTCCAAGGTAAAATAAATCCCATTTTGCTTCAATAAAAGTCTCAAATAATTCCACTATAACAAAGAAACTGTTGTGATCATCTATGCTCTGATTGGACATCACTACAAACCCAGGAGGTGGCACTTAGCATTTCCTTACATAACTTATTCTAATAATCATTAAAGAAGGCTTTGTTACTTCAGCAAGTGCTTTATCTTAGCAAATAAATAGCCAATATTGACATAAAACCTAAACTTCAAAGTCAAAAGAATCTTATTTTCATCACAGCTGAAAACCAGAAACATGCATTAAAGTGAGAAAACAATGCAGTGAATATCTTTCCAAGCACAAAACTTGTACTATTTTTGATGTTATAACATGATCTCATATTCTGTTTGGATTTAGGAAAATATTGTGCATGTTAACGTTTCCATTACCTAGATCGGCACTACAGGCAAAACTGTCATGGATCTTGGCCAAAATACAACTTACGTATGGCAAAATTTATTCAAATTACCCTTTAAGCAATTTGAGCTTGTAGATCAATATTTTCCAAAGTCATTTATTAGAGAACTCGTGCTATAATCTGATGTATTATCCAAAATAATGTACAAGAATGTCCATAGTCAGCTAGACCTTCAAATATGTCTGTTACAGTGCAAGGAATGATGTGGGAATTTTCAAATATGTTACGACTGGTTATCAACTTAATTTTCAGGTTTTAAATGTGGAAGAATTAGACAAGAAACTAGTTCAAAAATAGGAAGACAGTCTATTCGGACAATGTAAGTGTTAAATGAAACAGCCTAATCAGTATTTGTATGTTCAGTTTCAAAATATCTCAAAATGTACCAGCTTTGATTAAACACAGTTAAACCTGTCTTAAGCAGCCACCTATGGGGACAGTCCAAACTGGCTTCTCAACACAGGTGATCTCTGAATGAAGATTCCACTATGAAAATCGTTTCTCAACAAATATTATACATAAAACACTATTACTGTTATTTATTGTTCTTCTCATTGTTTTGGGCTGTTGTTATTACTACTTGAATTAATTTTATTCTGAACTAAATCTTCAGTCTATATTCTTAAAATTTTCGGAGCTTTCGTAACTTCTCTCTATGAAGGATTTTTTCATGAAAGTGGCATAATTTCTTATTCAAAGAATTTACTGTATACATTTCCCATTCAGAAGTTCTGTGGAAAAGGGTTTCATTCATAGATTTCTTCCAACTTTTCCTCCTGTCTATTTTTCATGTATCATGTTGTAGCTTATATATAAGGTGAGGAGTCGGCAAACTGCTTGTATATTGCAGTTGGAGTTGGCTGTTTTAGATCAGCTGCTTGTATATTGCAGTTGGAGTTGGCTGTTTTATATCAGCTGCTTGTATATTGCAGTTGGAGTTGGCTGTTTTATATCAGCTGCTTGTATATTGCAGTTGGAGTTGGCTGTTTCAGAAGTACAAGACCTGGGCCCAAAATAGAAACTATGTCAACCCAATGATTGACATCGCACCTTTGTTCTAAGACTCCTTATGCCTTTTAAGTTGAAATATTTTCCATCATGTATTTATTATCAAATATGCAGGAATTTTCATTCTCACTCCACAGTTCTTGAAGACTTTGGCATAGCCTTCCTTGACCATTTTAAACCAACAGAATATCTCTTGAATAAATAGTGACTGTAATGTTTGTACATTATCTATTCTTGGATTGAAAAGAGTAATAGTAAATAAGACTTTTCCATACTGTTATAATTCTTTAGTGGTGTTATGTTTTATGTACAATAATTGCAATATACCGATCATACAGAAATGAAAATTGTTGGAAAGCTTAAACTGATTTTTCACACTATAAACAGTACGTAGGAAGAGCTGATCATGATTTTGATCCTTAAACTATTATTATACAGTAAACACTGAATTTTTTTAAACTAAAGCAAAATGAGTTTTCTATAAATGTTTTTCATGAATACATTAAGTATATCATTTAGAGCATGACCAACCCCCAACCACCCCCACTCCCAGCCAAAAATGTATGTGTGTGTGTTTTTTAAATATTTTTTTTTATAAGAATGACAATTACCTTGAGTTTTTACCCCAACAAAGAATTGTAAGCAATACTGTGAATTTATTCAAATTCTTACAAATAATAATGGAGAGATTAACCAGTTTAAACTTGCTCTGACAGATTGACTTGTGTACTGTGAATATAAACAAGACAAGGCATGTTTACATATTGATTCACATGATATCGCTATGCCTAAAAAATGCCTTTGTTGGGAAAGCAAAACATTCATTTGCACAGTCGATACATACTAGTGACTGTTTAAAGCAGTATGAAACCACTGTTTGGTTATGGAACACCTGGCTGTTGGCCACAGAAAACAGCTGAACATTAAATGTGTGAACTTTTATAGGGACAATTCTGGGGGAAGGGGGAAATGGGGGTGGCAGTTGAAACCCAGTGACCGCTAAATAATGGTGACAAGTAGGGCAGGTATGACTGTATACCAAATTAAAACTTTTAGGTAATATTGGGACCAAAAATAAGAATTAAAACTTTCAGAAAGAAATTCCAGTTTTATATTATTCTAAAACAATGAAAATTATTTGATATTTGGCAGTTCCAAATTGTAATAGGTAGATCTACCTCTAGTTACACTGGTATTATATGGAATATTCTAAAACAGTTTCAAATAATTTCATTTAATACCATTCACTGATAATTGGTACTAACTAGTAATATTCTTGAACATTCAGGAACATTTAAAATATTTCTGAAAATTATAATTAATTTCACATGGAGATTTCATTCATTATCGTGTGAGATCTTTATAATGCAAATCTTTATTCCAAATTTGATTGCAATCAGACCATGAATATAGCCTCCAGATAATGTTTGATAACTCTATATTCCACATTGAATCCAAATCTGATAAAAAAAAATAATATAAAACAAATGCACCCCAGAGTGTTGACAATCTCAGCCATTAAGATGCAAAATCACCTCATTAATATGCATGGATCTCCATCGTTATTAAATTCATCTGAGATTCTGATCAGATAATCTCATATTCCAAGTCTGATCAATATGGGATCAGAAGTATGGTCTCCTGAGTGGTAACAAGCTCAGCCAATCAGATGCAAGATCAGCTCATTAATATTTGTGGATCTCAATCATTCTTGAACTCTACCAAGATCTTGATGATATAAGCCTGCTTGCCAAGTATGACGAAAGTCAAATCAGAAATATGGCCTCCAGAGTGGTAACAAGCTCAGCCATTCAGATGCAAGATCATCTCATTAATATTTGTGGATCTCACTCATTCTTGAACTCTACCAAGATCTTGATGATATAAGCCTGCTTGCCAAGTATGACGAAAGTCAAATCAGAAATATGGCCTCCAGAGTGGTAACAAGCTCAGCCATTCAGATGCAAGATCAGCTCAATGATATATGTGGATCTCACTCATTCTTGAACTCAACTAAGACCTGAATGATATAATCCTTCTTACCGAGTATGACCAAAACTGGATTAGAAATATGGCCTCCAGAGTGGTAACAAGCTCAGCCAATCAGATGCAAGACTTCATCCAACAGCTTGATGATGTAAGATTATATTCCAAGTCTGATTCAAATTGGATCCGAAATATGACCTCCAGAGTAGTGAAAAGCAATTATCCATGGATGGAAAGGCAATAGATGCAGGGTCATACCACAATCACACTTGAACTTATGGCCAGGCATACAAAATATTTGATGTAAAAGATCTAAGTAGATTTAGAAAAAGCTTAAAAGGATTAATAAATGTTACCACATATTCTGTTAGTAAAATATGGCATGTACATGTAAATGCTGACTTTTTCCAATTACTTTTGGAGTGAAATAAAATACAGGTTATACATCCCAGTTGCCAGTAAGTTATACTCAAATTTTAAAAATCTAAAGAAAATACATGCATTTCAATAACAATCAGTGATGCTACTATATTGATTTTGTTCCCTTTTTAGAATAACAAAAAAAAAATCAAAAAAAAAAATCAATGTCATGAATCCAGCTTAAAAAACAAATTCCTCTCAAATTCGCAAATGGATAAAGTATGTGTACTTTAACAGAATTTTATAGCTTTGTTGCATGAAGATAACATATCAAAACAAAAAATACAGATATACTAAAATGTATCAAAATAATAAAGAAGTGATCAAAGAAACCACTATAATGAAAATAACCAATGAATACCTGTCTTTTAAGGAACAGTCCATTCATCAGCATTCAGCTGAATCATCATATGACCTAATCATCATATGACCTAATGGCTGATAAGGAAAAGCAGCCCTACAGACACAGTGTGACTTAAGTAAAATCACTCCTACAGACAATGTGCCTTAAGTAAAATCACTCCTACAGACAGTGTGCCTTAAGTAAAATCACTCCTACAGACAGTGTGCCTTAAGTACAATCACTCCTACAGACAGTGTGCCTTATGTAAAATAACTCCTACAGACAGTGTGCCTTAAGTAAAATCACTCCTACAGACAGTGTACCTTAAGTATAATCACTCCTACAGACAGTGTGCCTTACGTAAAATCAGTCCTACAGACAGTGTGCCTTAAGGAAAATCACTACTACAGACAACAGTGTGCCTTAAGTAAAATCACTCCTACAGACAACAGTGTACCTTAAGTAAAATCACTCCTACAGATAGTGTGCCTTAAGTAAAATCACTCCTACAGACAGTGTGTCTTAAGTAAAATCACTCCTACAGACAACAGTGTACCTTAAGTAAAATTACTCCTACAGACAGTGTACCTTAAGTAAAATCACTCCTACAGACAGTGTGCCTTAAGTAAAATCACTCCTACAGACAGTGTGCCTAAGTAAAATCACTCCTACAGACAACAGTGTACCTTAAGGAAAATCACTTTAGAAATATATATAGCCCTTTTTTATCTATTTAATTAATGCAAAACATGTTGTAGTTTTCCTTCTCTCATGTAAGATCTTAGGTCAAAAATGGTAAATTCTAGGACTTTGCTATGGTTTCAAATTTTCAGCTCTTTCTATTCTAAGTATATTATTTAAGCAAAAATGAAAGTTTAAAAAAAAGTGTCCTACCAAATTGTTGTAATATGAAATAACTGCTTTACCATATATAGATCTTCAAAACATAGTGATTAAATTATCTTTTAGTACATCACATGATACATTCTAGAGTTTAGTCTACTTAACTACAGGAATTTATTTAGGACACTACACATTTCCTCTTGACAATGGGATCTATTCCTGACAATGATCATTACACCTGTTCTAACAGGCACTATTGTCACATGAAAAAATCATATGATGTCAGATGACATTATGTGATGTAATAAATATATTATTGCCATCTCACTTGGGAACCATTATCCTACAGTGTTATCTGGCGGGGTATAGTGACCTCATCTATGACTCAAGTACTTCTACACCAAACTAGACAATACTACTATTATTTCCTCTCCAGTTAGAAATGTTGAAAACAACTCACTTCATCTGCAAGCCACATCTGAAATGGTGGGCACTGTACACGCACTTCATACTGTAAGTTCTGGCCCAGGTAAGAGGTAATCTTAGAGAGATTCAGAGTAATGAACCTCTTAACTTGAGTACACAACTTTGCATCAGGGGTCTTGACTTCATCAATCACCATCCTTGTTATTCTTGCAAAAACAACATGGTTCTGAAAGTGCAAGGTCAATCTGTGGAAAAGGTCAAGATCAAAAACACAGCAGCCACAGAAAATGAGATTTTCTGATGTATCCGTCTTCTTTGCGACTGGCCAGCGAGCTACACAGGCAGCAAGAAGCCTATGGAATATGGGAGATGGTAAAAACTTCCCTGTAAAGATGCATTGCAGGACTGGTGTGTTCACCATTCTGAAATCTTGTCCAGGCGAGATAACTTCTCTTGGAGATTCTTGACGAAGCATACAAGGGGTGAGGAAGTAGTTCTCGACCTAAAAGTATTATATATATATATATATATATATATATACATTACCACACAACAAATACAAATCATGTGGCAAATAACAGTCCTTTCAAGTGCACTGGATACAGCTTGGGATCATGTGTGTCATATCAGGGATTGACTACGATAATTGCAATTTTTTTTTACAACAATGCAAAACCAGTTTTTCACTTTTTGTTGTAACTTTTTTCCAACTATATATATATATATATATATATATATATATATATATATATATATATATATATATACACACATATATAGCATATACACACACATACAGATAAAGACATTTCATGTTAGGATGCTGTGTATCAAGTTAGATAAAATTATGTTCAGCGGATATTTTGGAGAAGTCTTTTAAAGTTTTCCGTTTGAGGTAATGCCAGTCATATTTGATTATGGATCAGGATCATTTGTACAGTTGTATAAACTTTAAAGCCCTCTATGCTAGGATGCTTCCTGTCAAATCTGGTCAAATGCTGTTGACCTGGGGTTTTTTTAGAAGAAACCGTGGAGATATTTCTATTTTTAGCAACAGTGGCCATATTTGATGGCAGTTTGGCATCAGTTGTAAAACCTTCTATTCAGTAGATTTTTTTTTTGTTGAAAATGTTTAAGGATTTTTTTTTATTTTTAGAAACAAAAGCAGAATGGCATCCTTTGTACAAATTTGAAAGGTCAAATTTGATCAAGTTCTGTTTGATAACAGGTCATTGAAGGTTGTTACTATCGTTACAAGTTGCAGCCATATTTTATGGCAGATTGGCATTATTTGTATCAATTTAAAAGCCCTTTATGCCAGGATGCTTTGTGCCAAATTTGGTCAAAATTGGTCTGGTGGTTTTTTGAAAAGAAGTTTGAAAGCTCAATTGTTGACAGATGCATTGAACACCATGCAGGTATACCATAAGCTCATGTGGCCTTACGGCCAGGTGAGCTGGAAACCTGAAAGTCCTGCCAGCATTCTTTCTGTCAAATTTGTTCAAAATCTGTGGATCAGCTTTTGAGATTTTGTTTAAATTTATTTTTTAATTTTAATGAATGACAGTCATATTTTATATTTGACTGACATTGTTTTGTACAGACTTGAAAGTTCTTAATGCTAGGGTTCTTTTTGTTGAATTTGTTGAAATTCCGTCTGTTGTTTTGTTGTTTATTTTGCAAGAATTTATGACAACCATATTAAATGGTTAATCTGCATTGTTGTTATAAATTTGAAAGCCTTTTCTGATTGAATGCTTTCAGTTAAGTTATTTAAACAATTGTTGATAAGTGTTTTCCAATTGTGTGTAACGACAACCATATCCAGAGCCAGAGTGCTTTCTGTCCAATTTGGTCAAATTATCTCTGTGCTTTTTGAGAGGTGGTTTAATTTTGTATTACTTTTTTGCTTGTAATAGCAGCCGAAGTTTACTGCTGATGAAAATTATTTGTACAAATTAAAAACTCTTCACGCCAAGTAGCTTTGTATCAAATTTGGTCAAATTCTATGGAGTGGTGTTTAAGTAGAATTTATTGTCAATTTACCCCAAATCTGATAATGGTTTTTCAGATTTACATCCTTTAATGTCAGTGTTGCTCTCTGTACTTTAATTCTTTGGGGAGGAACAATGTACCTGCTGACATTCATTTCCATCCTTGCTATTACGTGTTATAATTTTATTGATTTTAAAAGCTATTTTGATGTATTCATTTCTTTACGACAATCTCATTGGCTATAATACTGAATAGGATAAACACTGGAATAAATCCAAAAAATTCAGCATAAATTTCCTGTAAACCTAATTACTTTAATCAAATCAAAATATTGAGAATACAGATTGTTTGGAGGGTTCAGGTAATTCTATATTAAACAGGATGAAATGGATGAAGATAACTTATTTGAGATATTGATAATCATCTTCCTTTATTGATGATAAGCATAAAAGTTCTTAAAATATTTTGAGAACATATTTAGGCAATTACCTCTGATGAGCATTTTCTATTGAAATGATTTGGTATTTTTTAAGTGCTACATAGATGCTATCAAACACTATAAAGGGAGATAACCACTCAAAGTAATTATTCTCAAGATCAGAATTTTAGTTATGCTCCTTCATATATCGTGACCAGCTTTCAAGCGCAAAAGGCCAGAAGAACTAAATATAGAAAGAGTCTTATTATTAGAAACACAAACTATTCTTAGTAACATACAGTAGACACCATCACAAAGGCTTTGAGGGATAGCATCCTTACAATCCAATAACTTAATAGTCAACGAAAATTAAGAAATAGGTAAAAGTAATAGTCTTTTAAAATGTTGCATTTTCCAAGATATATGTAAACACACTTTTACATGTATGTATGTATGCATGTATGCATACATGTTTAGAGTTTGACATCATGTCAACACACTCCTGGTCATATAGTGCCACGCCACCTAAAAGCTAAGTTCTTAAAATGTAAATGTAAAAATGTAAAACACCTTAAGACCATTACAAATAAATGTAAACATGTAGTTCTACACTATGAAAGATAAAATGTAAGGATGTTAAATTTCTTTAAAAGGTATATAAAGTAAAAGATTTTCACAACTTTCTACCAATGTGAACTTGGCATAACAATATAGGTCATAATGAGCTATTTTCAGATTCAATGCGTTACATTTGTACAAAAAACTGTATGACCTGGCCATGGCCAAATGTGCAACAGAGAGTAACTGTAACACAAAATTTACTACATGATTAATGCAAGGATGTATAGAGAGAAGGAATGACAGATGAATAGACAAAAGCATGGATAGCCAGACATTGAATTAGCTATATGCCCCTTCCATATTTATATCAGGATTTTGAAAATGGTGAATTTTGTGAAGATATTACAGTAATTGCATTCATCAGTTTTTTTGGATGAAAAAAAAACCTAAAAAAAAAGGACAATATAGGTTTTTACAACTAGTCAGGCTTTGTATATACTGTAAAAGTATATTTTTCAAGTAATTCATTTGAAAATTTGTTTATATGCTTACCAATTTTCATCTAATTTGTATAAATATTGTTTAGGATATTAATTTATACAACTGCAGTGTTCTTAATCAAATGTGTCTTTTTATATTTAACATTTAAGGCCCTGACAATAGGTAAGATTGCAAACAAAATAAAGTGAGAAGCAAAATGGAACATTTGAATCAACTTACCTTCTCCCCAATCTCATTGAATGACCTTGGCTCAGCAATGATGTTTAACTGTTTCATTATTAACAAGATGTGATCTTTGTGGGCATGTAGTTCTGGATACCTTTCCCTTGTCCAGATAGCATCTGTGAAAGAACATAAATTAATTTTAGATCCACTGGAGAAGTTTTAATAACAAATAGACCGTGAGGTATATTTGAAAACGTGCATTTAAAAGCATCAGAGACAAATTTATTCTCATGGATTTGAAGTGCATTTGTTGCATTTAATTTTATTATGGATATAATTTATGTTCAACTAACCATTAAAACCAACAAAAACAAAACAAAGATCATCATACTAAATTCATTCATATTTATTATATTCCTAAGCTTGCTATGATACTGACAAAAATGACAATTACTTTTCCATCGTTGAGTCAGGTTAGCAGTTCCAAAGCGCCTTAAATATATTGACTCCCCATCAGTGGTTACCTAGACATAAACGTCATATCATTGCAGTTTAGGACTGAGGATATTTATGTCTGGCTATTAGTACAATGAATGATTTACAGAATCAGGTAATACAACTTAAATACCCGAGACTCTCAAATAAGTTTTAATTTCAAATCTGATTTTATGAAAAAAGTTATGACTTTGTCTTCATTCTCATTGGGCTTGTTTTAGCAATAAAAATGCTAACAAATATTGAGTACTTGTTGAGATGGAGGTCAGATGAGAGTAATCACTCTATGGATAGAGCATTTGGCGCCAAATCCAGTCAATCGTCAGTTACTATTAAAGTGGAAGTGTGTGCTCATCATAGGAATGCAATGGTGGAGAGGGCTTGGTTTGGCATGCCCGTAAATATTACCAAACAAACAAGTTTTACTCCAAAAATTGGCTTCTTCTTAAATACATTGCCAGATTATAATACATTATAAGAACAGAATAATAGATAAGAGTTCTAAGGAGTTACATCCACTTACCCTGGAGTTGACAATACGTCTAGCCTCCTAACCTAAGTGAAGCAGGTTTGAATCTAAAGTGTGATAGCTAGTTAGCACAGGGCAATGAATGGAGAAAACAAAGTAACTTTTCAAATAGATATCTCATGTCATTACGAAGTTGCCGAGTGACCTGGGAAGGAAGCTTGTTTTGTACTGATATAGGTCACACTAGACCACATTCAGCTCTTTGGGATGAAATGTCTCTGAAGTAAAAGCAGGAGAATGTCAACCCTGACTGCCTTCCCATTGTTTAAATGATCTCAGTCAACTGGCAGTTGTGTTTAAATTATATGTTTATGGTAACTAGCCCAACATAATGAACCCATGTGCATAAGAAAATTCATCTGTATTGGGTTAGTTCCTTGTAGGCTGAGCAGAAAAAAACCAATGGATTGAGGATGACAGTGCATTAGTAGAAATATTGTCCCTTCCTTCAATGGCCAGACAAATTGAAAATCTCCCTTTGACCAGCTCAGTACACTTCAGCTACCACTTCAATGCTCTGATGGGGTTCTGAAGATGCACATGGGGAGAAGGGTTCAAAGAGGATAATAGTTTCAAGACAAAGGGCTAATTTCAAATCAGTGGGAGCCTGTTCTAAGCAATGAAAGCTGGGACCATCATGCAAGATAGTGAACAATCATGGTGGAACTGTAGATAGTTTGGATTGACCAATAAGGCATGAACTTCACTGATGCTACCTGTTGTGGGCTACAGTGGTTTGAAAACAGGTCTTATATCAATGTGAATCAGTGAAGTGCCTTGTTCAACCACATCAGAATTCATGGTAGGTTCCATTTTGGACAAAGGCACAAAGTGTTCAATCCCGACACGTTGAAATTGGCTAGAAAGTCAGAGAGGTTTTATGTTGGCATACGTCCTTATTTTCATGATGGTGACAAGTATAAGTCATAAAACAGAAGCCCTCAATTATAATCAGAGCTAACTTCTTCAAAAACCATATGGGGAATTTGGCTATCTGTGGTACTAAGGCTTTTATGGGAGAGATGTGATTTTGCTCACACCACTAGGAGAAATCTCTCTATTTCCCCTCAGGGGCTTTTAAAGTTGTGGACCTTCATGCCAAGGCAATTCTTTTCACCACTTGCTTGAATAAATTTATCTTTTCAGAGAGTTTGTTTCATATGAACCAGGCATGGCAGTTTATAATTTTTGGGTTGTTTCAACAGACGAGAAGGCTGGATTTTCCTGCCAATCTCTGCCATCAGATTCAGATCATTGCTCCACAACTTTTCCCCACTTGAGGAAATCAGTCAGACTCCAAATGCATTGCTGCAAGACCTCTGGAATCAGAGGAGCTGGGCAAAAGATGTATGCTTAAAGACCATTCCATTTAAGTGAAAATGTATCTACTGCCCAGGCTTTTTGGATCTGAGACTGACAAGATGAAAGTTGGGAGCTTGGCATTCCACATCATTTCAAAGAAGTCCTCAAGAGGTCGATCATAGAGAGTGCACATCTGACTGAACACTGACGGTGAATACACCATTATGTGGTAATTTGTTGATTCAGTCCGGACAATGGTACGAAGGTTATTATGAACTTGAATGTGGAATTGTTGATGATGACACTACTTGAGAAAAATCCCAACAAGAAAGCAGATATCTGGGACATGGTTCCCCTTGCATTCTGACATGACTGACAAGATTTGAGTTGCGAAAAGGGTCAGGATGCCCTTTTGATATTATATCTCCTGCCATGTTTGAAAAGCATTTGCTATGGCTTTCATCCTGAGTAACTCATGTGCATGGACCATTCCTGAAGGGAACAAACCATGTTTATTTCCTGAAAAGAGGGCAAGAGACAGGTGCCCATGCCAGTTATGCTGGCATCTATGCAGAATGTGATTTCCTGCAGTTGATTCTGCAGAGAGATCCTCCCATTTGATGTGATGAATCCATATATTGTCCAGAACTTTGCCCATTTGGTCTACTGGGCCTAGGTATGGCTGCCACAGAGATAGAAGGATCATCTGCAGTGGCCCCACAAACAATTGTTTGCAAGCAGCCAAAAACAATAAGATCGGCATTCACACCGAGAAGCTTTAGAAATAAAAAATTCCCAGGCATAAATTTGTCTCTCCAACTGGATGGATGACACCACCAATACGATCTTCAAGGCATGTTCCCGAAGGAGACAACCTTGGTTAAAATAGGTTTTGAACTCCTTTCCCCATGAATGAAATGATGGGATGGAATTAGATCGGATTTATCCTTGTTGAAAACAAAACTTGAGGCAAAACAAAAGCTAAACAAGGGATTTAATGTCTTGCTACAAATGATTATTCATCTTGTGATTTTTAAGGATGCTTTCATTGAAATTCAATATCAAGTGTATGGGTTCTGAAGTGAAATATGACTTGCTGAAACCTGGGACTGAGATTCAGACAAATGGAGAGCCCTGCATTGGTTCAGAGTGTCCCTGACAATGAAACTCATGAATTTCTGGAAAGATCTGTGAATGGAAACATAAAGGTATAAATGTCAGAGGTCTAGGCTGAGTGCAAAATCTTCTTCCTGAATGGTATTGAAAACCGATCTTGGAGAGTCTACATACTGATCTTGGGTGTGGAACGAGTCTTTTTTTATGCTGCATGAAGTCTACTTTTTATGGGTCTCTGGCAACAACTGTAACAAACGGGAACCTTTGATAGCTGGATGGATTTGAGGAATGTGACATGGAGGTCCTCTGAAATGATTTGCAAGATCCACCACATCAGGCCTTGTCTCTTCCATTCCATAGTTATGCCTGTCCTTCCACTGGATGTCACCAAAGGGCAGCATGAGCATGGTGTGATTATCTGCAGGAAGGTTTCTGGGTAGAAAAACTAGACCAAAACCTGCCATTCTCTGCCTATGTCTTGTCATCACTTGCTATGAGAACTGGGCCCTCACTAAGGAGTAAGGTTTTGAGGAGGGTTTCCACATGTCATACCTTAGAGAGGTCCTTCCTACTATTTTAGTCCCTTCTGGGAAACAAAGGTACGGCTCTGGATGGTTCACCCTGTGCAAGGTTTGCCTCTTTGGCAGCCACTTTCCTGACATATTCTATGTGGCCATGGAAAAGTGGTTTGGGAGATAGGGGGTGCAACCTGAGAATGACCTTGTGGTGGTGTTTTTGCAGCATGACCTTGGATAGGAATGCATCTCTCCATGAGCTATAGGTTAATGGAAGCAGCTACAGCACTGGAAAGTGAGCACTTAACTGCTCTGTAGAGTACACGAACCATGTGCTTACTCCTTGTCATGTCTGTGAGGGTCTCAACAGTGGGGTTTTGTTTATGCTCAGATTGGTAAGATATGGCCATTAAGAAGACCAGTTCAAGCATGAAGTCAACAGCCACAATATTAGCAACAAGTTGTTGCGTGTTGAGAAAGGAGTCTCTGTCCAGCATACAGAGAAATGTTTAGACATTTCCTGGCCTGCGGTATCTCTGTCAACTGCTGGGACTTCATCATAGAAGACAGGTGTGTGTGCTTTGTAAAAGGTTGGGTTGAGGTTGGATGAGAGATGTCACACAAATATTTCATCATCATTCTAAAACAAAATATGCGGATTATTTGCTCACTGATTCCTAGTAATATTCTCATTGCAGCTCATACTGTAACTTCTGGCCCACGTAAGAGGTAATACAAGTAATATCATCATTGCAGTTTACCCAACTGTCATGTGACAAAAACGTTTGGTGTGCAGTTGTATGTTTGCTTGGAGAAAATGGCTTCATATCTAACGAATGCCATGACATGGGAGTATTTCAGATCCCGAATCATATGGTGTTGTAAAATGAGGAATTGATGCAGCTTTTCAGTTGTTTTTACTTCCGGAGTTACTGCATCATGGCAGATTCTGTCAAGTCCTGGATTGCATTACATACTGTGACACCACCGCTATGAAGTGAGATGTGTGACGGTACTACTTTGTACACAATATTCTATTCCAAGGAGTCACTAAAGCTAATGACCTATGGATCAAAAAGAAAAGTTATGGCACATAGTGATGGAGTATCTGGCAAGTCACCAGAAATGATTGTCGATGATCAGGCTTGAATGTAGGCATCACGGAAAAACCCCATCAGAAGAGAATATACAAGTGTTGTTCTATTTAGGCTTAAATTATATGGAAGTGCTATCACTAGCAAAAAACAAATTGCCCATTGAACAGCAAAAGCTTTTTGCTTAAAGCTGTTTAAGAGATTTTTCCATTATCTTGACAAGCTAATGAGCAGAATAATGAAAATCCACAAGAGTACTCCTCTCACATCGATATCCAGAACCCAAAGCCCCAAAACAATTTTTTGTGCAAAAACGCTTACTGTTTTCGTGTTTAAGACCAGAAATTTCTATGGTAATCCTGAGACATCGCAGGATTTAGGTCATGTAAATTTTAACTACTAAATATCTGATATTCTGGGATGCCCTTGTTGGTCCCAAAAAGACCAAAGAGAACAAACTAGGACTACAGTAATTTGTCAGTTGGCAGCAATTTTAAATTTATCCTTAGCAGCTCCAAATCTACAAGATGGCCAGCAGTGGAGATGCAGGCCAAACTGCTTCCTATTTTTCAAGTTGAGTTATGTGATGAGATCTCTCTCTGGGTGTTGGCTATGGACTACAAGGTGTCCAAAGGCATAGTTAAGACTTCTCACAAGTGAGCAAATATTAATAAATTAGCAGTAAACATTTAACCACTGACTTAAGCAATCTACAAGAAAATTAGCTGCTTTTAATTAAATTGTCACACACCACTGAATTAATTTTCCCCATAATAACTTAACTGCCTTTACACAAATGGAAGACCCTTCATCAAACTGATTTCTTAGTTCGACAATTTAAAAATCAGTCTCATACACTTCCTTTCAAGAGGGGCCCCAGTCAGAGGGTTTCAAAAAATGGTTGAAATTCAGTCTGAAAGCATTCATTTGTAAAACCAGTTTCAACATGTCTTCTTTTTAAATAACCTCTTTACTGAAATTTTGTTTCCATTCTCAGAATGTTCTATAATTGGAGCCAATTAATTAAAAGTTGCAGATGAGCACCAACTAGGGACTTTATTGTCTTCACTCCTGACGATGGGCAAACCTGTATAAATCTGACCCCGCAAGACCCAAAGTTCCAGTCTATTTCCATTTATCAGTAGTCATTAGCATATGAGGGAATTTTATTCTCAGATGGCACTTTACTGCAATCTAAAATTTTAGATTATAATTATAACACCAGAATTTATTAACTTTTCACTATTAATGACATCTATGTTTTTTATGACCAGGAATACTGCTGGGGTACTGACATTCCTCAATTCCAAAATGGAAAATCAAATGTAATCAGCATACCACAACCAAGGGTGTAGAAAGGTGTACAATACCCTGCAAGGGAAAATAATTTCTAAAATTTGAGCAAGAGGTTGTACATATACATCATGTAAATTTGAACAGGTTTGTGCAGTGGAGAGTTGCTTTAGAAAACAATCGGATCGGCCTGCCTCCCCCTCCTCTACAAAAAAGCCAAAACACAAGAGTTAAACATACAGCCTAGATAGAAACTAGCAAGTTACTAGAACTTGTTCCTAATCCATTTGCCATTTATGTTTGCATTCACTTCTGGGAATAAAATGTGATTAAACTAAACTTCACAGCTTATGCATTGCTTGAATCAAGTAGTTTAGAAATCAGTAGTAGAACATTATTTTGAATGATATTGACTCTTTGAGAACCCCTGAACCACAAGAACTAGATAACCACCCTCAGCTTTCTATAGTAGTGACCTGTATCCCCAAGCTACAAAACAAATAATGCAGGAAGCTGATCAAGGTAATTACACACCAGCTATCTCCACACTGCGTACTGTTAGTCCATTAGGAGTGATTCCTAAGCCTGACAGAGAGGGTCACCTTAGTCTTGACTGCAGTTAACCTCATGGAAAACTCGAAATGATTATGCATAACTTTGATATAAGTAACGATGTCAGTCTAGTGATGATGCTATCAAATAAGTCCCAAGGCATGTTCATGCCAAAAGTGGATTTAAAATTAGCTCACAGGTTAGTCCCAATCGATGATCACAGTCAAACTATCACTGGTTGGAGCAAACTTTTCTGGCTAAAACTTATCTTAGAGATTGCAAGCTCTGATTTGGGTCACAATTAGCAATGCATTTTTCATACATTATCCCAAACTGCTAGATGCATGATTGCTAAAACGGATTTAAGACTTCTGACTACATACATGATTCTTTTCAAAATGAAGAAAAAACAAATTGAAGATATATTGTCGCACTTAACAATTTATATGATCGTTTGTAGTTTCTTGGTTTTCAAATCAAATGTCGAAAGTGTTGGTGAATGTATTTAATGTTCTTTTTTCATAATATTAGCAGTGCTGAAGAAGAAGCTGGCATTTTCTGCAGATAAAAATTTTAGTCTTTGACTGGTAAGACCTAATTGGTCAGACCAGCAATGGGTTATGGCAGGAGAGTATTCATCCGCAGAATCATATCTGTCATAGCAACACTTAGCAACGGTTTGCAAAATATCAATTGGTTGCTGGATTTTATGCTAATGTTTAATGGAAAATATTTCTTACTTATTCATGCCCCATTCACATGGGTATATACATATTTCTCTACAGAAGACACAGGTTGTCACTGGGGTGACAA
The DNA here is from genome assembly GCA_029931535.1 of Margaritifera margaritifera. NCBI lineage: Eukaryota > Metazoa > Mollusca > Bivalvia > Unionida > Margaritiferidae > Margaritifera > Margaritifera margaritifera. The sequence continues at coordinate 5,965,171 of JAQPZY010001645.1, forward strand.
ATGGTTCTACACAAACTAGGACATAACTACTCCTTGTGCCTCTTACATGTAATTAAATGATAAAAGAAATGTCAGCGGTAGGGATGACAGTCAAGCAATTGTGCCATTTATGAAAACATCAGTGCAAGCTGTTTGCAGATAACACCTCAACTGTACAGTCCATCAATGAACGTACCTCTCAAATAAAACTATAATGCAATGCTTATGAGATATTCTGGTTTTCAGCAGTGTATAATTTTACAATATTTCTGGGCTAATAATAACCAGGCCAATCTCATCTTTACACTACATGAGCAAATGTGTTCCATTCTCTTTATTTTACTTTGCCTCACACAACTTCCACCCCAGCTATGAAGTTATTTTGTCCTACCCCTCTCTTATTTTTCTTTTGCACAGGCACCCTTGGCTGCAGGTTCAGGGCAGCATCCCTTGACGACGTAGTTAGGAAAACATTCTCATTACCTACTCACTTATTGCAAATTTTGTGACAGACTGGGTATACTCTAGTCCCTATTTCCTTATTAAAGCTGCACTGATATATTGCTAACCTCACAAGCTCTTTAACTTGTTCATCTATTGAAAATTACCAATCTGTGATTTGGTTTTTACACTTAGAGCCAGGTCTCCCTGACCATTTTATTTCCAGTATTCTGAAAGGGGGCCATTTTGTTACAAATATTTGTTCAGTTAGATCTGCAATCACAACATGGTTTAGTATTTTGTGTTACATGCCTTGTTGTGTTCTCATTCTTTCTTCGCAAGTCGGACTCATTTACCCCATCCCTCCGAACTTTCAATCCCAATTGTCATTTTGGTCACAGTAATATTATTTTTGGAACTGAAGAAATGCTTTTAAAAGTACATTTATTAAAGACCATATAATACAGGAAAAGGAAACTGGTTATACCTTGACCTCGTATCCCTATGCCTTACTTACCATTTCCAGCCGTTATGTATTTCAGCAGGGCAACCTTATCCCACTTATCTATACCAGTTTTCTCTCCCACCTCAAGCACTGATGCAGTTATCGACAATAAATCCTACTCTGGAGAGTGTTCATCATGGTGTACAGGTATTGACAATAAATCCTAATCTGGACAGTTTTCATCATGGTATGCAGGTATTGACAATAAATCCAACTCTGGACAGTTTTCATTATGGTAAACAGGTATTGGCAATAAAGTCTACTCTGGACAGTTTTCATCAGAGTGTGCCGGTATTAACAATAAATCCTACTCTGGACAGTTTTCATCATGGTGTACAATAAATCGAACTCTGGACAGTTTTCATCATGGTGTACAGGTATTGACAATAAATCCAGCTCTGGACAGTTTTCATCATGGTGTACAGGTAATGGCAATAAATTCTTCTCTGGGCAGTTTTCATCATGGTGTACAGGTATTTGCAATAAATTCTACTCTGGGCAGTTTTCATCATGGTGTGGATGTGTTGACAATAAATCCTACTATGAAAAGTTTTCATCATGGTGTGCAGGTGTTGACAATAAATCCTACTATGGACAGTTTTCATCATGGTGTACAGGTATTGATAATAAATACTCTGGACAGTTTTAATTGTGGTGTACAGGTATTGACAATAAATCCTACTCTGGACAGTTTTGATCAATGTGTACAGGTATTGACAATAAATCCTATTCTGGACAGTTTTAATTGTGGTGTACAGATATTGACAATAAATCCTACTCTGGACAGTTTTCATCATGGTGTACAGGTATTGACAATAAATCCTACTCTGGACAGTTTTCATCATGGTGTACAGGTATTGACAATACATTCTACTCTGAACAGTTTTCATCATGGTGTGCAGGTATTGACAATAAATCCTAATCCTGACAGTTTTCATCATGATGTGCAGGTGGTGACAATAAATCGTACTGTGTACAGTTTTCATCATGGTGGGACTTCCTTTGCTTTAGAATGTGATTTGTTTCATTATTCAAATTCAGAGAGATTGGTAAGGCAACTGTTACCAACACTATCTGGATCCATTCTATGACATGTTTTGGTATGGTTGAGTTACTTTTGTTGAGATGTATCCACGTACCAATTTTCCTGTGTGTAGGTGAAATAGTTTCAGAGATATTGAGGGTGTAATGAACAATTGCAGAAAATGCAAAAGTCACTCAATAGTGTGATTGGGTCATAGTGACCGAGTTTTATAAAAGTTGAGATACCATTCACATATCAATGGTTAGAAGTGTAAGTGAAATAGGGACCATGATATTGAGCGTGTAATAAACAGATGAATTAACAAATGAACAAAGGAATGGGTAAAAAGTATTTTCCTTCCTATCTTTGTTGACAATGGATTAAAAGGAGACAACATATCTTGAAAACAAGCAACAAAAAGTAAGAAATGTACAAACCGACAAGTTCTAAAGTAAGGATTCCTTTCTCCTTGAAGTCAGACCATTTCTGTGTGAGAGCACTGTCAGCGGGACTGTTTGATTGAGAGCTATTGGCAGCAGGGCTTCTTGCTAGGTTAGGCTGAGCATTGATGAGGGACTTAAGGGCATCAATCAACCATGTTGGGTCCAACACAATATTGTCTCTCAATACTTCAATGCTGAAATGTAGCATTATATCACAGGATTTAGAATTAAGTAATGACTTTTTTCTGTTATATAAAAGTAGCAGTATATCACAGGATGCAAAAACATGAGTACTGTACATGGTACATTATATGCCTGCCCCATGTTCAATAGACATCTTTGCACATACCTGTGCAGACACCAGTTCTCTTCTTTGTCATTGATCTTGACTTTTGACCTCAAAACGGATAGAATTATTCCTTACCCCAAGTACAAGTCATGCACAAAGGTTTGGTCCATGTATATGATGTAGAACTAATATTATGGTGCAGAAACCATTTTTATTCTTTAAACCATAATAAACTTTACCTTTGACCTTTTGATCCCCAAATCAATAGGCTTCTTCCTTACACCAGTTGTAAAACCTGGTAACCATAGATGATGGGGATCTGAAGTTGCACAGAAATTAGTTTTTTCTTTCAGTCCCAGTGACCTTGATCTTTAATCTTTTGACCCCAAAATTGATACGGTTCTTCCTCACCCCAAGTGCAAATCATCCACAGTGTTTGGTAACTGTAAATGTGGAGAATTGAAGCTATTGCACAGAAACCATTTGTCTCATTCAGTCAATGACCACTGACCCACTGACCCAAAAAACGATAGACACCTTTCTTATTTGAAGTGAAAGCCATCCACAAAGTACGGTAACTGTCGATTGTCGAAAACTCCAGCTATTGTATGGAATCCATTTCTATTCTTTCAGCCACAGTTACCTTGATCTTTGAACTTTTGTCCCTGAAATCGATAGGGTTCTTCCTTACTCCAGGTGCAAGCAATCCGAGATTGGCAACTGTAGATTGTGGAAAACTCAAGTTATTGTACAGATGCAAAATTGGTAACAAACTGACAGAAGTCATCATAGCGTAATATACTCTGTCTTATGGAGGGCATATATATATATATATATATATATATATATATATATATATATATATATATATAAGATTGCTTCATCAATTGTTCATTTAGTTATAGAAATATCTATCAGAGAGTCATCATAGCATAATATACTCTGTCTTATGGAGGACATATATATATATAAAAGATTGCTTCATCAATTGTTCATTTAGTTATATAAATATAAAAACCTTTTGAGCATTATAGCTTTAATATATTATGAATCTATTACACTGTATTTCAAGTAAATTTGCCTTCTCTTGTCAAACAGTACTGGTGTCACACTAAAATGCTCCATGAATTTATTCATTTATTAGACAAATATCACCTATCAACTGAGCCAATGTTTGGGACATGAATTCAAAACCTTCAATGTGTCAATACAATAAAGCATACTTTAAATCCAGTCTAAGTCCCATGTAAAGAAATTACAAATGACGACATCAGTTTTCATTAATAGAAGGTTCTTTGTAAGATCTGGAAACCCAAATTTAAACAAGAACTACTCATGTTTTAGAACTACTGTAGTTCCATATATTCTGTGTGTAACATTACCGAATGAGCACTTTGAGAATGTGCAAACTTGTTGGTGAAATGGGCATTTATGTGAGCTTTTCTTTTGAAATGCAGTCCCAACAGACCCAACAAAAGGCCAAAGTGGGTCTGATAGCTGATATTGCTTACATATGTGGTTGTCATATGACAACTTCTGAATGCAAATGCACACATGTATTCAAACTGTACAGGGAAAGAAAAGCTTGAACCATATTGTTGCTATATTCTCTATTAGAGTTAGTGTTCAGGACCATCATAAGGGGTGGGTGATACGGGCGACTCCCTGGTATGCCAATCTGGGGGATACCATTTCGCAGAGGTTGCAGTATTTTTTTCTGAGAGTGGGGGTTGACGAATGTGATGCTCACCCAGGGTGTCATTTCGTCTAGCACAAACTTGCATTGTCCTTGTTAATGTTATTATGGTCTTTCCTAGACCATATATAGGATAATTTTATTGGCATAAAAAGGACAAGTCATTTATACATTCAGCACTGCCTCTGGATCTCTTCTGGCCTTTTTTATAACACAGAAACTACTCATAGCCCAATCCTTAAAGAACATACAACTACCCGGCATTACAAGGGGAGTTAATATGTGCAGTCAGCATGGATTCCTGGATCTGTCCTTACCTACCCTGGGAGTTATAACTGGGGTACCATTGATATCAGCATCCATGGGAGCACCGCAGTGGCTCAGTGGTTAATGCATGAGACTTCTCACCTGAATTTTGGGTTTGATTCCCAAAATCAGCCTGGATCAACTACCAAATTTCTCAGGATTTTTGTTTGAGATCGAGAGTTTCTTTGCTGTTAGTAGCTAAATCTGGAACAGTTTCAGGAGAAAATGAAGTTTTTATTGAAAGCTAAAAACACAAAATACAAATTTTTCATATTTTGTGAGTACTGGCACTGAAAATATGAAATGCCTACAAATAAAACACAATGCATGTGAACAGTACCAAAACAAGGGCCATCTAGAGATGACATATCCTTGGTCCCATATTTATCTAAAGACTCCTACTGGTTCAGTACTCTCAGTTTTTATACATTATGCTACAGTTTGTTTCCATGGTAAAATACAAAAGAGCCCCAAGTGGGATTGATATTGTTCACCTTGTAACTGACACATATAAGCTTGTGAAAGCAAATACATGCATGCAGTGGAAATGTGGAGAGGAAAGAAAAGGTTGGAGTGTCACGAAATTGTATATACTGTATATCAATATATATATATGTGATCAAAAATGTATTCGGGTTTCGTTGCCACGTACAGCGTTACCCAAGGGTGGTTTATTTTTTTCGGCTCTATTTATTTCGAAATACTGAGTGCGACTCAATCCATGCTGCATGTGCAAATTGCCTGCAGTGAAAACCCAAGTACCCAGCTGCGCATATTCATCACAGCTAGGGTACATATAGAGCAAATTCTCTATAAACAAATTACATTACGACGAGTCTTGTCAGGAAGCTTACCTCTTTACGGGAGCAATCTTCAGCTGTAGAGGTATGTGAAATTTAAGATTGCATTCTTTATTACTATTCGTTTTATATGACAAAATTGTTTCATATATTAGATGTTTTAGAATTTATTCTAAATTCTACAGAGAGTGAATACCTAGGTCATACAACGCCATGATATTAGAAATAATGTAGTCTAGTTCGAGTTAGCCATTTTTTATAACTGAACAGACAGATTAAATATAAGTATACGCTGCAGGCATTGAATGATTAATGTAATGTGTAACGAAACGAATTCATGTGTGCGCATGCGCAACATATATCAATGCAAAAGTACTTAACCGTGCCATATGTACTACACAGTTCAGTTGTTATACTTTTAGCTGCTTTTGTGTATGGTTTGGTGATGTGGAGTCACATAACTCTGTGGGGTTTCTTGTGACGTGTACGCTGTGTCTGGTGACGTTGGCTTGGAAGAGAGTACTGGTGTTCTCGAGGTGAGGGACCAAGGCTTCGCGACCATCGGGTCTGTGTTGAATGAGAAGGCTCTCGAGGGATCCTTCAACAGACTGGGAGGGGTGGACCATGCGTGGTGGCTCATTGACCATTGACTAGAGCGGGTGGAACCGGAAATACATCTTGGTCGTCAACTGGACACCACGATAGTTATATATATTAAGTGTTCCATGTTATTATTTTCACTATTGCTATCTGAGCAAAATTTCATGCATTCACATTTCAATATCGCTATATGTGTGATAGATTCATAATTTCATGCAACTTTAGGATTGGCGCACTGATCAATCTTCCCTTAAGAGCGTTAAAAGCTCTTTCTGGCATGAACCCCATGAAACTTTATTGGACTGCCCATTCCTAGTTACATCCGTCAATGGACTAGCTATAGCGGCGAAATTTGGAATGAACTTCCTATAAAAACCTATGAACCCAAGAAACGGACTTATTCGCCACATTATCAATTAGGTCCAAAAAAAAAATATGTATCATTCCTGTTTCATGCTGGAAAAATTGGCTTGGTTTGTGATAAGATTTTGTTTAACTCATTTTCCCCAAGGAGCCACAGTGGTTATTAGGGCATAACCGATTAGCATTTTTCTACTGATTTCCGATTCCGGATTTTGGGCATGAAATTTTTCCGATTCCGGATACGATTCAATTAATCGGAAATGCTAAATTAAAAGGTTTTTCAAATTAACTTTTTAAACCATGTTACACACGTTTTGCATATCACACCGATGTCACAAGGGGAAGGATATGGCAGGACTATAGCAAAATGCAACGAAATTCAAAGCCAAATTCAAAGTTTATTTCTGCCATGTTTCATCTACCTAAGTAAAAACACGCAGTTTAATAGATAATAAAGAAATTTAATAATCAAAATTTATAACTTCCAAGTTCTTTGCAAGAAATAGTAGCATCTCCGTTTTTTCAGCGGACATGCTCGATCGTTTGTCGCTGCAAATAGCACCTGCGGTGCTAAAACTTCTTTCACTATCGATGCTAGAGGGCGGTATTGAACAAAAACGTTTAGCGACAGCTGCCAGAAGCTGGAAAGTTTTTTCCCGGGATTTCCAGTATATAACTGGGTCCGTTGGTGGTGAAGTCCTCGGCTGATTTTTCTCAGCTAGATACGAATCCAATTCGCGCTGGCACGTGAATTCAGATGACAGGGATGCAGAGGCGAGATTTTGGTCGGATGTGCTAGAGACAAATAACTCCTGGTAGTAGGAATCTAGGCCAGTCGAAGTTGAAGGTCCTGGATCCACTTCTGTTGAGGCTGGAATGTTGACAGCGGTGATTGTTTTTTCATACTCGAATTTACGATTGTAAGAATCATTTTCTTTTAATACCTCATTAGCATGTGTCAATGTATTCAATATTATGCCTTCATTATTGAGGATGTTGACATAAACGGGTAGGACTGTATTATATATTTTAATAAATTTAAATCTTTCGGTCTAACTCAAGTATTATCGTTTCACCCCGTTGTGTTGACCATATTGGACTTTTCTGACTTCTTATTTAACTTTATTAACGCACTATCGAATGACACGCAGTGTTAGACACGGTGCTATAGAAATTCAACTTTATTATTTTTATTATCCGAATCGGTCGTTCCTGCCTTGTCCGACTCCGATTAATCGGAAGTTCATACTATCCGGTGGAATCCGATTTCCGGATCAAAAGTCGGTTATGCCCTAGTGGTTATCATGCCTGACTTGTGACTAAAAGGCCACTGGTTCAAATCCTACCACTGGATCAGCCCCAGTCAGCTACCATGGTGTGTGCCGGGCATGGCACTTTACTCCAGTCTGCCTCAGTGCTAAATAAACTACTCGTGTTGTTGTGCCAAACTCTAGGCAATGGTTTTTGGAGAAGTCGTTTAATGGTTTTTCTTTCTTTTTTTTACTAACATTGACCATTTTTGAAAGGGGATTGGTATCATTTGTACAAAACTGAAACATCTTCCAGTGCTTTAGATCATATTTAATGAAATTGTATTCAGCAGTTTTTTTTTTACAAAAGGTTGTTTAAAGGTTTGTACGTTTTTTTAGCAATGGTAGATATATCTGACAGTGGATCAACATCATTTATAAACAACTGAAAGCCATTTGAACCAGAATGATCCGTGCCAAATTTGGTCAATTGGTTCAGTAGTTTTGAGAAGTTACAAATAGCAATTGGTGATGAAGTCAAAAAGGATGATGCACAATAGATGCAGGGCCATGCCATAAGCTCAATTGGTCTTACGACCAGTTTAGCTAAAAAAAAGTGCTGAATATAGAAAATTCTAGGTATAAAAGGGCACATGTATGCAATATGCTTGATGTGTGTGCCAAGTTTGATTGGAATACTTTGAATGGTTTGAAGAGTCATACTCCAGAAATAAAATGTTACTGGACAGACGGATTAAAACAAGCCATAGCTATAGCTATATCCCATGCCAAGTTTGTGTCTTGTCTTAGTTATTGTGAATATATATATATATATGCCACTTTAATGAACACTATTGCCATCTTGTCAGACAATGTTGTGCCTTGTCTTAGTTATTGTGAATATATATATATATATGCCACTTTAGTGAACACTATTGCCATCTTGTCAGACAATGTTGTGTCTTGTCTTAGTTATTGTGAATATATATATATATGCCACTTTAATGAACACTATTGCCATCTTGTCAGACAATGTTGTGCCTTGTCTTAGTCATTGTGAATATTTAGTGTCTTAGTCATTGTGAATATCTATGCCACTTTAGTGAACACTATTGCCATCTTGTCAGACAAGTTTGTGCCTTGTCTTAGTAATTGCGAATATCTATGCCACTTTAGTGAACACTACTGCCATCTCATCAGACAAGTTTGTGCCTCATAGCAGTTATTGTAAATATCTATGCCACTTTAGTGAACATTATTTAAATCTTGTTAGACAAGTTTGTGCCTCATCTTAGTTATTGTGAATATCTATGCCACTTTAGTGAACACTATTGCCATCTTGTTAGACAAGTTTGTGGCTTGTCTTAGTTATTGTGAATATCTATGCCACTTTAGCAAACACTATTGCCATCTCATCAGACAAGTTTGTGCCTTGTCTTAATTATTGTAAATATCTATGCCACTTTAGTGAACACTATTGCGATCTCGTCAGACAAGTTTGTGCTTTGTCTAAGTCATTGTGAATATCTGTGTCACTTTAGTGAACACTACTGCCATCTTATCAGACAAGTTTGTGCCTCATAGCAGTTGTTGTTAATATCTATGCCACTTTAGTGAACACTATTGCCATCTTGTCAGTAAAAATGATATCATAATGTGGAATGTTAGTAACTCATACCATAGAGCTAGTTATTTGGGCAGAAATAAAGTTGCACAATTCTGTCCTGGTTTTAAATTTTCCAAGTTATCTTAGCAGTTAAAGATAGAAGGATATTTTTAGTTTAGCAGGGGAAATAGCCGTGATTTTATCCCCAGAAAAATAGAAATTTTAGTGTATGCTGAATTAGTCTCAATTTCACCATACCCTGGGGCAATATAACTTATGTATCATTCGATGTATTGTAGACAAAAATAAGTGAAAACAAATCATTTTCTCGAGTAATATAATTTAATTGATCCACATGTCAGGAATTTTCTTATTTTAATACAAATGTAGTACAATTTTCTCCTCAATTTATTTGAGCTGTTGGCAGAATGAACAAAATGGGGAACCTTCATCACTTTTTCACATTACTGTTTCACTAATGCAACAAAACTGACCATATTTATTTCAGAAGATATAAATTTTGAGTGAACTTATTTTCATGATCCCAATCCAAGATTGCATGATCACTAAAGTTTCTCCATTGTTAAAATATATTGTATAATGTGATTAGACCAAACTAGACCAATATATATATATATATATATATATATATATATATATATATATATATATATATATATATATATATATTGTATAATGTGATTAGACCAAACTAGACCAATATATATTGTATAATGTGATTAGACCAAGCTAAACCAATATATTTTGTATAATGTGATTAGACCAAACAAGACCAATATAGCTGTACACTCCTTCTACACCGGGAAAGTGGCCTTATAAAAGGGGTGGCCTTTCCAGAAGGGGGAGTATATTTGTGATAAGTATATGTATATGTATGAAGTAAGAGAGCTACATGTAACTTCAAAACATTTACTATCTTCATTTAAAAGTCACATTAATTATCAAAAGGTTCTTCTTGTCTTAAGAATAGACTTATTTCAAGTGAAAATACATGAATAGTTCTTAATTCTTAAACATGAAATCTTTATCCCATTTCAACTGATAAAATTGTTGCCTTTTCTTGAATCAATCGACCTGTGAGTGGGATGTTCTTGGTACACGCATATCTATGATGTCGCCCAAGAAGTAGTGGTACTAATATTAGCTTCTAGGCACGCGCAGTGCAAAACCATTCAAAAACCTTGTCATTTAAATCTTGGTACACACATCACTTGGCATTCAGAATCATTCTCTTTCCATTGACTCCATTTTCCCACTGCAGCAGAATATTCTCCTTATCTGTTACGATGTTGTTTATTTGAGTCTTTCCAACATAAAATTTTTTGGGCAAGAACTCTACCCACTCTTGTTGAGTCGAATAACTTTAACTTTTTCTTCTAAATGAAGAATTTTCTGTTTACATGATGACATGTTCAACTTTTGTAATGACTTATTATTTTTATGCTAATTGTATTGCAATTTAATCATGAAGACAAAACTTTAAACGAGTAGATGAGATGCCTTGTTGATAAAGGAAGTGATACATGTACTGTCACATGATTTTTCATCTTTGCCTGGTACCCTGTTTTGTTTAAGGTTCATTTCTCTTTGTGTGTGAATCCACAAAAGCTATATTTAGCCTGTGTTGACCAAGTTATGATCTTGACAATTACTTCCGGTCATAATCATGAAAGAGAAGAACTCAACAGCTGTGTAAATCCCAAAAGCCTATCACAACATTGCTGAGTCCATTTCCTGTAAACATCGGCGTTCGTAGATAATGATATAATATTAACCGTAGTGGTCATGTTATAATGTACTTCAGCCAGCAATTATCTCAGTAACGAAAACCTGATAACTGGAAACAGATGTCGGAAAAGATAATCTGATTACTTACCTTATCATATGAATTAAATATTGGTTTTTAACATGTATTAGATAAAATGTGGCCACTTGTGAGGGTTAAAATTTGACTTTTTGGGGCTAATATGCTGGCTGCATTCCGCATCAGGGGCATGGCCGTCCACAAGAGGTACTTTTGTACACAAACTTGTTGGTGCCAAGAAAACTGGACATATAGTGGAGATGGCCGCTTGTGAGGGGGGCCATATAAGAGGGGACCACTGTACTGTATGATGTCATTAAACCAAGCTAGACCAATATACATTGTATAATGTCATTAAACCAAGCTAGACCAATATATTTTATATTGTGATTAGGCCAAGCTAGACCAATATATATTGTATAATGTCATTAGACCAAGCCAGATCAATATATATTGTACAATGTGATAAGACCAAGCTAGACCAATATGTATTGTATAATGTGATAAAACCAAGCTAGACCAACATATATTGTATAATGTGATTAGACCAAGCTCGACCAATATAAAGATAAAAATGTCCAAACCTTAAAATAGACATGTGGGCTTCCCCCAGTATAGTTCATGCTCTTTAAAATATCAATGATAGCTTAATTTTAAACATTCTTATGTGAAATTAAATAAATAATGATGCTACCCTCTAAGATACAATACAATAGTAAACATTGTGCATATTTGTCTTTGACAAACCTACATGTATATACAGTGAAACCCCTCTAAACCGAACACTCAGTATACCGAAATCACCTCAACATTGATATTTCGGGGGGTACTGAATGTTTCCTTCTTTAATATCATAATTTTTGTTTCAGTAAACTGAAACTCCTCTACTCTGAAAACCCAAAAAATTACTCTATCTCTCACACCACATAAAAGCGCTTATAAAAAGATATATTATTTCACATCTGTGAAATCCTCAGTAAAATGAAAACCTCTCAAAACCAAAAATTAAATTTCATCCCAAGGGTTTTCGGTTATGAGGGGTTTCACTGAACATACATGAAATTATCACCTTCCCATTAAAATATAATAATCATTAAGACCATTGGATGTTTTTAATTTCAAATGAAAGATATTAGAAATTAATACCTTGTACAGTGTGAAATAATGCAGAATTATAACAAATATGTGAATTTTGCAAGCCATCTCAGTCACCCCCTTAAAAGTTCGAGGATGTACAGTAGGTCTGATGCACCCTCCAGCATGTTGTAGAGTAAGGGAAGCAAACTTTCTGCCTTGGATTGTATCCCATTATGGTATGATGTTCCAGGTGAGAAGGTCTTGAATATTTTTAATGAATCTGATTCATTTATATCAAAATTTGACATTGAATTATCAGGATATGACCCTTCTATTGTTCATCTTTGTTTTGTATGTCCCTTTTAGCCCTAAACATCATCTGTACTATATAGCCAGGATGGTGCTGATGTGCCATTAAACTGTATACCATTTCAATGGCTGAATTTGAAACTTTTGTGCCCATAAACAGCTACAATACAAGACTGTTACCCCCTTAACCATCATAATCTTACCTGAAGTAGATGATTGTGCCTGTTTCATGCAGATATCTCAGAAACAAATCCAGTTCTTCACTTTTTTCTATTCGAACAGTTCCTTCCATGTTTATATTTTCCACATCTTTGCGAGAAATCACCTGCAATTACAAGTTAACAAAGCCTTCAGTTTTACTTGTTTACTGACTTTATAAAATAATATTTATCTGCTTCAAACTGCCTTATTGTGTCACCATTATTACATTATATAATCACCATATAGAAAGACATGGGGTAATTTGATCTTGCCAATATCAAAGTGAGTTTACGGTTTGGCTTGATGCTGGATCACCTTAGTCATGTGTCATGCATCCCAGATGTGTATGCTACAGGCTACACTGATAACCTTTCCAATATTCAAGTAAGCTTATGACTGTTTGATCACCTCAGTCATACATCCTGCATCAATCAACAATATACACTACAGGCTACACTATTGATCCTGCAAATATCCAAGTGAGTTTATGGTTTGGCTTGACACTGGATCACCTTTGTTATGTGTCATGCATCCACGATTTGTATGCTACAGGCTACACTGATGACTCTGCCAATATCCAAGTGAGTTTATGACTGTTTGATCACCTCAGTTATACATCCTACATCAATCAACAATATATACAACAGGCTACACTGTTGACCCTGCAGATACCCAACTGAGTTTATGGCTTTGTTGGAAGACCTCAGTCACATGTCATACATCCTGCATCCATCAACAACTGGATGTGCATGTTACATGCTACACTGATGACCCTGCCAATATGTAGTTTTTGGGTGGTAAAACTAATTTTAACAATGTAATACTTGTATGTTGCTATTGCGTAGCTGGCTCTTTCTGGACGGAAAATACCCTGACTGTATGATGAGAATTCTTCCTCCCATAGGTGAACCAGAATGTTCTGGAATACTAAAATGCCCTTGGTCCAACCTGCCGATACCTTGCCCATGTGCACAGTCCTTCATTCTTTTTCAGAACATAGCCTAAACTAGTGGGACATCAATGCAGGGTGGGAGTAGGGTATCTGGAAATAGCAACAGGTAAGTATTACATTATTATTATTACTATTAGTCCCCCCCCCCCAAAAAAAAAAAAAAAAAAAACCTGCTTTAATATCTGTTGCTACTGCATAGCTGAATTTGTCAATTTCTGGATGGGAGGCTCATGATCCCACAACTGGTGAGAAAAAAAAAGCAACACGCATAGAATACTTACACTCAATGTAGAAAGGAAGACTACTGCTGGATGGTATCCGCATAGGCCACTTTTGAGCTACTTTGCTTTGATAAGCCAATGAGCAAAGGTAAAAGGAGAAGGCAGTGTGAGATTACCAAAATCCAATTTCATCACATCCTTCAGAGACGAATGGGTTTGACAGACCCATGAAGTAGCAATGGCTCGAACCTGATGAGCATCAATTTTTATGAATGAAAGGTTCTTCTCAAAATGGGACTGAGAAGCTCTCCTGATAGTTATTGCAATCCACCTTGAAATGGTGGAAGCTGAAATATCATCTGAACCATTAAGGGGCAGGAAAAGATGCTTCCTACCCTTTCTTCTCCCTTCAGAAGCTGAGAAATAAAAGTGTAAAGCCCTAACAGAACATGAAAGTCTATCTTGATTATCCCCATCACAAATACGACTGAGACTGGGGATCTCTATCGGGAGTGGAGCAACAGATGGAAGCTGGTTTTTTGCTAAACAAACCTGATTAGCAAAGGAGAGAAACCAACTCATAATTCCACTGAACCTTATACAGCCTAGCTCTATGGATAGGGCATGAAGCTTGCTCATTCATCTCGCAGATGCTAAAGAGAGCAAGAAAACAGCTTTGAGGGTAAGGTTCTCGAAAAGAAGCTTCACCCAACGGTTCAAAGGTGGTTTTAGTAAGAGACCACAAAACACAAAAGAGATTCCATCTAGGCATTAGTGCGTGATACACCGGGATCTGCAGTTTGAAATACCTGACCAGGTCTCCTTTGTGACAGTCTGTCCATTCATCTGGGCCTTCGAACATTTAAGTGTTGGATAGGGCTGCCCTGTAGCTCTTGATACTAGAAACCGAGCATTGTTTCTGTTCAAAAGGAAGAAAAGAAAATCAGCCACTGTACTCATAGGACAGCAAGGATTTACACGTTTCCTACTGCACCAATCACAATCTCCACTTGGCATTATAAACCTTAGACACAGATCGGCTCCTGGAAATGAGCAAAGCGTGAAGGTGGAGAATTTGTGGGTTAATGTGTAGAAGAGAGCCTCTGTGCTGCAACAGAAGGTCCCACCACTGTGGTAATGTCCTGGGATGGTCCACTGGCAGATCAAGAAGATTGCTGAACCCAGATCATTTGGGCCGCAGAGGTGCTATCAAAATGAGCTGAGCAGTGGAGTTCCTTACTTTGTGAAGTACCTGAGGGATTATTCTGAAGGGTGGGAGGGCGTAAGCAAACAAACGATCTCACTTCAGGTTGAAGTGTCCACTGGCCATGTCCTCTGGTCAAGGACTTGGAAAATGTAAAAGGGGAGCTTGTTGTTTAGTCTTCAAACAAGTCCACAAATGGTGTCCCTCAGAGTTAAAACATGGACTCCGCTATGGATAGGTGCAGAGACCATTCTGTGGGGACTGTCTTCCCCTTTCTCTACAGGCTGTATGCCAAAATATTCTATTTTTTCAGGAATGTGGTGAACTTGGAGGGTAATCCCCTTGGAAGCGGCCCCATGAAGGAAGTTACAAACCTCCATGCAGAGAGAAGGGGCATGTGTGCCTCCTTTTCTCCTGGTTTACATTACCACCGACATGTTATCGGAGAAAACCATCATGCAGCGGTATCTTATTTTGTCGATGCACCCCTGAAGGATAGATATCTCGGGACCATGAACCCTGAAGAATCGGCCCTTCTGGTTACAGATGAGCACCCCACCCTGAACCTGACACATCTATGAACAGACAGGAGTGGGATTTGGGGGTGTACATGGGGACTCTGGTCAGAAATGGGTTCCCATTTGTCTACCAAATCAGATGATGGTGGAAATCCAGACCTAGAGAAATCTAAATATTCAGAGGGTCCCTGTATGGTTTCCAGTTTGACAAAAGGATAAACTGGAAAAGGCACAAGTGTAGTCTGCCTAGAGAAAGCAGTTCCTATGCAGAGTTCAAGCTCCTAGCAGAAAAATAAAAATATGAGCTGACATTGTGGTCTTGGCTGTCAGTGCCTCCAATAGGGTCAAGATCTTGTCTCCTCTGTCCCAAGGGACATGGACTAATCTTGTTCATGAGGAAATTCATTGATTTACGACTAGTAGAGCTAAAAATACAAACCATATCTTGTTCCCATTGATGGAATGCCTGGCACTCTCTCACATAATGTCTATTTTTAAACATAAAGTTTCCAGAAATCATATTTTCAGCAAAATGAAAGCGGCTGTATATTTTATCATGGCGAGTCACAAAAGGAAATTGAGTGTTGAAACAAAACAAACCATTGTATCTATCATTCAGGAGGGATATAAATCTGTACAAGCTGCACAAGTACTAGAAATTCATTCCTCTACAAAATTGCACATTTCTGTAAAGATATTGGGTAAGAAGTATTATGGAAAACAAACCTCACACCTGAAGACAGGCAGCTGTCACAAAACAGGACAGGAACAAACTTTCACCAATTATAAAACTGAAACATAGTAAGTCATTGCATGAAACCAACTTATATAATGTGTCTGTGCTTCAAAGTGTATCTAAAAGAACTCTCCAGTGACACTTACATTATCTGGGATTTTTCCAAAGTAATGTATGTAAAACTATTGGCATGCGAAAAGTAAATACGACACACTAAAAAACATATTGCATGGTGCAGGGGAAAGATTACATGGAGTGTTGAGCGTGAATATTGGATAGTATTATTTACTAATGAGATGACCGCTGCTGTGAAACCTGACACAACGGTAAAAGTGTGAAGAATGAACAGCAAGAAACGGAAAGGCTACTGTCTTGCTAATACCTCAGCCTTGGTCCTGGCAGAGTTGAAGCTGATGATGTGGGGTTGTTTAACCTTTTATAGTGTGTGTAGATGATAATATGAACAGTGCCAGGTATACTGACACACTTGATCATTTACTGTGGATTGTTATTGCAAACCACTTCTCTAACCAACCATGGCTGTACCAAAATGACAATGCACCTGTGTATCAGTCCAAAGAGACAAGCAAATGGAAATTAAGAAATAATATTTCACAACTAATGTAGCCTGTACAGAGTCCCAGCGTTAACACAAAAGAAAACGTTAGACTGATGTTAAAAAATAATGTAAAATAGAACAAAGGAAATATCAGAACGCTACAAGATCTTAAAACTCCTCTCCTTCACACGTGGGGAAATGCTGCCAGTTTTTATATTCAAAGACTGTAACAGTCATTACCAAAGTGATGTGCACAAGTACTGCTGTCAAAATGTCACATTACAAAATAACAAGACTGTATCAGTCATTACGAAAGTGCTCTAAACAAGTACTGCTGTCAAAATGGCACATTACAAAATAATGAGGATGTATAGTCAGATTAAGGTAAGTTTATTCATCAGTTATAACATGCCATTCGCAAAACTTGCACGACATTATGACGTTAAAAATTGAAACAATTATGGTACCTTAGTGTAGTCATGAGCTAAATGTAAAACTTCATGAAAGCCGGTAAAATGTGAAATATTAGTTACAATGATCTTCTTTGTAGACGTTTTGTTCTAAAGAGATGTATATAATCATCTGGTTTAATGATTAAAGCATGAACAGCAAAAATATCACACTGAACCAAAATCAAATTTGAAATATGGGTCAAAGTGACCTACTTTTAAGATGTGGGTGTAAGATTCATCAAGATGCCTCCTCTTGCCAAGTTTCATGATTCCAGGTATAACAGTATTATTCATTAGTTCAAAAACAATGAGGTCATGAGCTAATTGCAAAAATATAAGCCAGAAAAATCTGAAACGTAGGTCACAATGACCTTCTTTGTTGTAAGGTTGTGGTACTAATATAGATGCATACAATCATCTATTTTGATGATTCAGGCATGAGCAATGCTTGAAATATAATCCAAGTCAGTTAAGCATGAAATATAGGTCAAAGTGACCTTCTTTGTAATGAGGGTGTAGTAAACATCAAGATACATCCATTCACTAAGTCTCATGAATCTTGGTATAACAGTAAGCATGCAGGTTGCTATAAATTTATTTAGCTATTAGGGAAATTAAAAAACGTAATCTAAACCAATAAAATATTAAATATAGGTCACCATGACTGTATTTTGCTGTAAGAGTATGTCGTACCAATAGAGATGCATACAATCATCTAATTTGATGATTCTACTATGAGCAGAACTTGAGAAAGAAGCTTAAAACATGTCAATGAAGCATGCTATATGGGCCAGTGACCTACTTCTGCAACGAGGATGTAGTACTCATCAAGATATATTCCCTCACCAAACGGCATGAATCTTGGTATACAGGGTGCTAAACCTATCTGGTTTTGAGATCAATGCAAAAACTTAACCTAAGCTAGGAAATGTAATATATAGATAGCAGTGACCTTCTTGTGTGGTAAAGATATGTTACTAATAAAAATCCATACAATCATGAACAGAGTTTGAGAAATAAATGTAAAACAAAATTTAACTGATGTCAGTGAAGCATGACACATAAGTCACAGCAACCTACTTTTGCGATGAGTTAATAGTACTCACCAAGATACATCCCATCATTAAGTTGCATTAATCTTGGTACAGCAGTATATATATATATATATATATATATATATATATATATATAGATATATATATATATATATATATATATATATATATATATATATATATATATATACAAGGTGCAAAAACTCCAATTAGGAGTTAAATGCAAAAACTCAACCTAAGTCCGTTCAATGTGAAATACAGGTCACAGTGACCTTCCTTTGTGGTAAGGGTGTATTACTAATAGAGATGCATACATTCATATATTTGGATGATACTACCATGAACAGAGCTTGGGAAATAAACTAAAACCACAAAATTAACCAGTCAGAGAATCAAGAAAGATATGAAACAGTGACCTACCTTTGTGATGAGAGTTTACTTATCAAGATCAATCCCCTCACCAAGGTTCATGATTCCAGGTATAACTGTTACAGTATTTATACAGTGTGCATGAACCTGAGCTAAATGCAAAAACGTTAAAAAAATGCATAACTAATGTATGTGTACAATGTTAGCCCCCTCCCTTGGGGTTGGTGCTATGAAACCCACTCTAGACAGTTGCCTTGGACCTAAGAATAAAAAGTGCTTGTCATTCAGTGAAAGTGTACTTATGGATATGCTCTTATCTGTGTGGACACAGATGCCAGGGATAAAACTGGTTGTCATTCAGTGAGGGTGTACATATATATATGCTTTTATCTGTGTGGATGCAGATGCTAGGGATAAAACTGGTTGTCATTTAATGAGGGTGTACATATGATATGCTTTTATCTGTGTGGACCCAGATGCCAGGGATAAAACTGGTTGTCATTCAGTGAGGGTGTACATATGATATACTTTTATCTGTGTGGACCCAGATGCCAGGGATAAAACGGGTTGTCATTCAGTGAGGGTGTACATATGATATACTTTTATCTGTGTGGACACTGATGCCAGAGATAAAACTGGTTGTCATTCAGTGAGGGTGTACATATGATATACTTTTATCTGTGTGGATGCAGATGCCAGGGATAAAACTGGTTGTCATTCTGTGAGGGTGTACATATGATATACTTTTATCTGTGTGGACCCAGATGCCAGGGATATTAGAATAGCTTAACTCTACTTTATAGAAGTGATCTACCCCTACTTTGTAGAGGTGAACTCAAAACAAATACTTGGTATATGATGGACCAGAGGAACATAAAACTGTACACTAAGGTTTTGCGGAGCCTACATCTGCTGTTGCTGCTTAGAAATATAAATACAACTACGAGTCATGTATAGCTGATTGGTGGAGAACATTGCTGATACAAAAATGTTTATGATAGACAAAAATGAACCTACATGCTAGATATATTTTTGTCTGCGAGTTAGTAATGGTCTCACAGATGAAGGTATTTCAATGCATAAGGTCTTATATAATCTGTATTTTAGGTCTGACAGATGAAGGCATTTCAAAGCATAAAGTCTTATATAATATGTATTTTAGGTCTGACAGATCAAGCTATTTCAATGCATAAGGTTTTATATAATATGTATTTTAGGTCTGACAGATGAAGGTATTTCAATGCACAGGGTCTTATATAATCTGTAATTTATGTCTGACAGATCAAGGTATTTCAAAGCATAAGGACTAGTATAATCTGTATTTCAGGTCTGACAGATGAAGGTATTTCAACACATAAGGTCTTACAGTAACCATTTATCTTCTTTCAGTCAAATTGATCTTGGCTTCTGAACTTTTGACCACAAAACTGATAGACCTCTTCATTGCCTCAGGAGCAATCCATCCACAAAGTTTAGTACAGGTATGTGATTTAGGATTT
This sequence comes from Margaritifera margaritifera, assembly GCA_029931535.1. Classification (NCBI taxonomy): domain Eukaryota; kingdom Metazoa; phylum Mollusca; class Bivalvia; order Unionida; family Margaritiferidae; genus Margaritifera; species Margaritifera margaritifera. The sequence goes on from JAQPZY010001645.1 coordinate 5,985,450, forward strand.
ATGTTATAATGCGGAAACCATTTTTCTTCTTACAGTCAGTGACCCTGACCTTTGACCTGTTAACCCTACAATTGACAGGTTTCTTCCTTCCACAAATGCAAGCCATCCACACATTTTATAACTGTAGCTAGTGGACAGCTCAAGTTACTGTGGAAATTTGTTTCTTCCTTCAGTCAAAATGATTTGGCTTTTAGTGTTTTTCCTCCGAAATCAATAAGTTTCATCCGTACCCAAAGTGCAAGCCACCCACAAAACTCTGGTAACTGCAGATGGTGGACAATTCGAGTTACTGAGAAATGAAACTGGCAACAGACAGATGGATGGATGGACGGATGGACAACATCATAACATAATACAGTCATATATAAATGAAACTGGACTAGCTGCTGTTGGTGATATATTTTTTGTTACCGAATGACATAATTATGAAAATAGGTAGTACCATTAAACTAAGGTTAAATTCTATCATTCCTGCCAGTGTAGTAAATAGCATTATTCCAAAGGCCAAATAAACAATTTGTGACAGAACAACAATAAATTGTAGAGGACAAAAGAGAATACAAAATGGGAACAATTTATGTCGAGAAGAATGACGTTGACAGTCCTACTGTCAGGTCTGCCAATCCTATCAGATCATGGTGACATTCCTACCATCAGGTCTGCCAATCCTATCAGATCATGGTGACATTACTAATATCAGGTATGTCCATCCTATCAGATCATGACGCCAGTCCGACCGTAAGATGTGCCAATCCTATCAGATCATGATGACATTCCTACCGTCAGGTTTGCCAATCCTATCAGATCATGATAACAGTCCTACCATTGGGTCTGCCAATCCTAGCAGATCATGGTGACATTCCTGCTGTCAGGTCTGCCAATCCTATCAGATCATGATGACAGTCCTACCATCAGATCTGCCAATCCTATCAGATCATGATGACATTCCTACCGTCAGGTCTGCCAATCTTGTCAGATTATTGTATGTTCAAGAGACACATGACAACTGGGGAACAAAGTCTGGTTATGAAGTGTGGACAAATTCCAATTTTGAAACACCAAAAGCAATACTGACCATGAGATAAACAAACAATAATTGACTTTTATACTATTGGTTGTGCAAGCTGCCATGGTTTACTTTTTGAAATAGTTTACTAACCACTTATTCAACAATAGTGTTCTCCCATAAGGAGACATTGTTGCAAGAGATAGTTGCTTCACAACATCCTTGCTTTTAAAGAAGAACTTTGCAAATTATTCTACATGCTTCACCTGGAGTAGAAGGATGATGCAGACAAACATCTTATGCTGCTTTTCTTGGGTAAACCAAACAATCAGCTAAATATTTTGAGCAATTTTGAGTTGTCAATAAATTACTCAATTGAAGTAGGAGGTTGTGGCAGGCCACTACATCCATCCTCATCACCATGCAGTTACAGCATCTTTTACCAAATTTGCTATGGACAGAGCAACTGACAATGTACTCATTGCTATCACTGTGGCAATGGCAGTGATTGTTACACTGACAATATTCTCACTGCTATCACTGTGACAATACCAGCAATTGTTACACTGACAATATACTCACTGGTATCACTGTGACAATAGCAGCAATTGTTACACTGACAATATACTCACTCTTATCACTGTGACAATAGCAGCAATTGTTACACTGACAATATACTCACTGCTATCACTGTGGCAATAGCAGCGATTGTTACACTGACAATATACTCACTGCTATAGCGATTGTTACACTGACAATGTACTAATTGCTTTCACTGTGGCAATAGCAGCAATTGTTACACTGACAATATACTCACTGCTATCACTGTGGCAATAACAGCGATTTTTACACTTACAATATACTAATTGCTTTCAGTGTGGCAATAACAGCAAATGTTACAGTGACAATATACTCACTGCTATCACTGTGAAAATAGCAGCAATTGTTACACTGAAATACACTCACTGCCAATACTGTGGCAATAACAGCAATTGTTACACTGACAATATACTCATTGCTATCACTGTGGCAATAACAGCAATTGTTACACCAACAACATACTCACTGCTATCGTTACACCTTGGTCTTTGAATAAAAGTTTTACTATTTCATTGAGAGGAAGTTTCCTTTTTAATATTTCTTTAATTTTCCAACTGTTGAACTTTTAATTATCTTCAAATGTTTTATATTTACAACTATTTCTAACCGCACAATTTTTAACTTGGTCAAGTTCATTTTGCAACATATTTTCTTCACGATCATTTGCTTCTTAATTTTCATCATAAAGTCTTTTTATCTGTTCACAATGATGTTCATGTTCTATCTTAAAAACTTTGATATTCGAGGCTGCAATTACAAAAGCTTATTTATATCCTCCAATCACTCTTTTTTCTTGTTTGGTAAATAACCTGATGACAATTTGTTCTTAATATACAATTAACTTTCAGTTGCACTCTTTAAATTTAATCAAACATATCATCTATTTCAGTTTCCAGTTGTCTATATAATTTCTAAGCTATGCATTTGTATGCCCAAAATCTTTCATCTCCATTCCTCAGGTACTTTTACTGGTTGTCTTTGTATAACAGCAAGTTTTAGTGGATATTCTATTTCAGGTAATGTTCCCCAGCTGCTACACAATTTACTGTGTATTTTGTAATGATCTGGTGTTTCTTATCTAACTCTGAATCCATTTACTCCATCCAAAAATTCACATGTTATGGTGAAAGTATGTTCTTTTTGTGAGTTTGCTAAATCCATGCAAATTTTTATTGTCTTACAAATGTCTACCTTTTATTTAATGTACTCTAATAAATTGTAATTATACTACATAATAAATTGTAATGATGCTGCATAATAAATTGTAATAATGCTAATGCTGCAAAATAAATTGTGATGATGCTGCATAATATATTGTGACGATGCTGCATAATAACTGATAATGATGCTGCATAATTATGATGCTACATAATAAATTGTGACGATGTTGCATAATAAATTGTGATGATGCTACATAATAAATTTTAATGATATTGCACAATAATGCAAAGAATGTAAGTTCTAGCTTTTAACTGCATGTTAAGATTTCTCATTTATTACATACATATGGAAAACTAATATCTCCAACTAGAAACAGCCCCTACTCAACAGAAGTCCTCTACTTTAAATGTACCTCCAAAGATGCTCTATTGGTACAACTAAAGCATTGCATGTGTGCTTCTTGTAGTCGCAAGCAACATGTCATGAACGTTAAAGAGATTATAAAATCCTGTAAGTTGATTATAGGCAGCTAAGCCATCATTTATCATCACACTAAAACTCTCTCCTCCTCAACTGATATTGCAGATAAATATTTTAAGCATAGTGTGTTAGAATACATGTATATCACTGAATCATGAAACAAGTCGCAATGGCATAATTATATGACTTGTACAATTACAAGCAAAATGTTGGGATAAAAACAACCATGGTCAGGTTCAAAGGTCTACAAAAAGCAGTGCGTATATAGCCAATTTCAAACAGTGAGGTCAACACATATTAACCTGGAATAACTTTTATTCAAATCCTGAAAAATACATATTGGAAGAAAATGATTTCAATGTATTTATCATGCTAGACTTGACAAAACAAAGAGGTGAATCTACTGCAATAACTGGGCACCAGGAGTGATAATATTCCTCCAAATTCAAAAATTTGAAATTTTTCATAAATGTTTTAAATTGTGTGTGTAAATGTGTACCTTCACTCCATCAGCCTTTCGCCTCATCAGCTCCTGTTCTAGGAGCAGCCACCGTGCAGGTATCTCCTCCCCCCAGTATGGTTGCTGTGATGCCACCTCTACAATTTTCCTCTTCAAATCCTCCAATTTGCTGTCTATAACAGTGTTGTCAATGGCAAAGTACCCATCAACCAAGTGAAACCTGGTAGGTTTGTCTTCTAGATAAGAGCGGATCTCACTGAAGTATCTCTTACAGATATGATGGCTGCCCTGAAAATTGGGAGTAGATTGGCACAAAATGAGTAATGGCAAATGCACCTATTTCATCCCCGACAGAAATATTTATAGAATTTACATGTCCATTCACCATAATGTTTGTTTTTGTTTTTAGCCACTAAGAGCATTAACTTATTTAGTTTGAACTGTAAGATCAGGAAAAGGATCTTGCAAACTATGTATTCTTTCAAGTTCCTTTTGTTCTTAGTTTTATTTAACGGATGGTTTTCTATTCACTCATTTTGTGCATCTTAATTTTAAATGTGAGCTACTCAAATTTAAAAACATAAATTTTTAAATGTATATATATATATCAAAACTTCCCTAGACTGATTTCTCTATAAACCTGGCTCCATGCAGACTGGTTATATGTTCTGTTATATGAAGGCCATTTTAATAATAATCCAACCTCTGTACATATACAGATATACAAAAATATAAAATGGACAAAATGCTATGGGTTTTTTTTTCTTCCAAAAATGCCTTTACCCTTTAGGTGTTTGCACTGATTTTACTTAAAATTTAAGTATCTCATTTGAAGCTTTTATCTCTGTTTGTCTGGTCTACAAGTTTTGTAATCAATTATTTTGTCTTTCATTTTTTATACTGATGATCAAAGTGCAATAATTAATCAGTTAACCCTTACATTCAATGACACAAGAGACCCAACGAGGCATGATATTGCTCACCTGGCTTACACAGATTAACAAGTGACCACTTCACTCAGCTGGTTTATGTGCATATAGTGTTGTAAGAACACAAACTTCGTATCATCTTGATTTTACCGGTACCTATTTTTCAACAGTGTGATACAAATTCTTGCCAAAGATAATGGCTTAATAATATACTTGATCTTGATAATACATGCCCATTTACTAAGTTTGATCAAAATCCTATTGAACATATGGTCTCTAAAGTGGTAAAAAATAAAACTCAGCTATCAGCATACCTGCCATATGTCATGAGACAAAGATATCTGACTCTTCCCCCCGACAGTTGTGCTTCAAAAAGCAAGATTTTCAGTAATATTTGCACAGAGAGAGAGAGAGAGAGAGAGAGAGAGAGAGAGATTTCTTGACCAAGATATATGCCTGTAACCTGTAATATGCATAAACAGTAAACAGTCCTATTTAGAACTCATGTAAAACTATCCCCTGTACAGTTTATAAAGCTGAATTGTCAGAGGCAATTAATAGGTTAGGCAGTCAAATATAAACAAGCACCATTTCACAGATTACTTAATTGACTGTCAAGAACTAGGGTGGCATCCTAGGTAAAGTGCAAGAAGTGGAACAACCCAATTTTTTTGAAGTTAGGTAAATCAAAATTGTGTTAAATGAGAATATGTAAACCATCTTTATTAAACATTTTAAGTATTTTTCTGCAATATTATTGCAGAGCACAATCTGCCATTTTCAGTTGCAGATTATCTTTCAGACCTGAAAGTGATATCACTAAGAAATCCAGTTTGCAAAATGACAAAAACAGCAAATATCATAAATGATACAATTGTACCAATGTTGGACAAACAAGTAGCTAAGTTATGCCAAAATAATCAAATTCTTGGTCCTGATTGATGAATTGAATGGCAAGCGAGATGATGACCGTCACTATTTTGATCCTAGTGAAGACTGTGCCATACAGAAAGTTTGTCATCTACAGTACAGCTCACGTGATTTTTCGGAACCCCACGCATCGCGGTGGGGTACTTAATCCCCTCCACTCTAGCTCCGCGATAGCAATCCGCGGTGGAGGCATAAATTGGCATAAATACCTACAAATCACCACCGCGTTTCGGCAAGCACGCCGATGTAAACTCCACCGTGGAGGGGCTAGTCAACATTACTGATTGACATCTGAACAGACAATGAATTAAGACCACCTATGGAAAGACGGAGACGTCGAGAGTGATTTACAACCGGATACCATTTGAAGAATCAGTCGTCTTTATTTCGATCATATTTGGACAATAAAAAAATTATTTCAGAAAGCTTGTATATTCAGTACACATTACTGTTTATAAAAGGTTGATCGACTTCTTTTGCAATAAGTTTATGATTTTAATTTATTTCAAAGAAATATGAACAAACTTATGCACTGACTTGACGAGAAGCACACATTGCTGGGCTTCTGAAGCAGAATAAATTTATCATTTTGTTCCAAAGGAAAGTAATTCTCTGAGATATGGACAATTAAAATCCAAATTGACATCCGCTTCTGCTTACCCCCCCCCCCCCCCCAACAAACCTAAAACACTGAATTTACACTTAAATGCAAACCGCGTGCGTAGTCTATAAGCAGTAATAGCAGAGTGACGAGGCTGAATATTATGACTCCATGTGTACTGTAAGGGACTGACCACTTAATATATGGGGTTTATATGTTGTTTTGTTTTTTTCGACCGGGATATTTTTTTGTTCTTTAATCACAATATTTATTTATTTTAAGTGAAATATGGAACGGATTAAACGTCTACTAAAAAAATCAGAGAAAGACAATTGTTTTCATGCATTTCCCCCCCCCCCATGGAAAATTCAATTGTCTCTCCCTAATAAAGACTTGACTTCAGCGGATGTTCTACAGAAATCAAGGCAGTGACCATTCTGAACACTGTTGTAAAATATTAACAACGGTTTGCATCAAAGGATGATGTAAGTTTCAGCTTGGGAACAGTGTTTTTATCACACGAAGCCACCTGTACTTTACAGCCACAATTATGGTCTGGTCCCGCCATTAACAACGGAAGTTTGATAATCGTTAGTAATTAATCTGAACTCGGCTTATTACCGAAATGAAAAATAATATGGAAAATTCCAAAATCTGAGATGTTCTCAGATTTTAATTTCCAACAAGTTTAGAGCATTTTGCATGGATGTATTGTCTTCACGTGTATCCATTATTTGCTCATTTTTCTATGGCGAAAATATAAAAATAAAATATACTCTTTTAATTATTTTTACGCAGATATTAAAGAATGCAGTTTCCTGTTTGTGACTGTTAGAGCCTTTGGTTATTGAGCGTGTTTCTGTGCCTCGTCCCGCCCGGATTTAAAAAAAATAATAAATATATCTCTTTTACTTCCGCGCTCCCCCCCCCCCCCCCGAAAATTCCTGCGGATGCCCATGACCTCCCCCTCCCCGAAAATTACTGCGGATGCCCATGAACACACGACTTTAGAGCACGTGCTCGGGAGTTCCTGTGCAGTGGTGGGAAAATTTCTTTCTTTTTTGCTCCATAACGCTATAATGTCTAGCACGTTATTTCTTTTTTACCACTTCTGAACGTTTCCAGATTTCAGTTTGTGTACGTTGAGATTTATAATCGGTCAGATTTTAATATTTTAATTCTGATGACTGATTAAAAATGTCGACATGTCAAGCAGCGAAAAAGAAAAAATTTGGTTAACATTAACAAGCATTTTAGCGTTATTTTTGAAACTCGCATTAGTGAAAAACTCTTCAAAACATAAGCAGAATCACGAAAAACTTTAATGGCAGGAACATCTGTTTGGCTTAGTGTGAATGAGGCGGCCGCTAATTGAAGAAAGCTATCCAATCATGGAATACTTAAACTCTTACTGAAGCATGTACACCCCCCCCCCAAAAAAAAAAAAAAAAAATTACGGTTTTTAATAGTAATAGATTACAAAGACTTGCGCAGTAGTGCTTTGGATTCCATATTTTATGAGAGAGAGAGCAAGAGAGAGAGAGAGAGAGAGAGAGAGAGAGAGAGGGAGGGAACTTTACTAAGAAGAGTTAATGATCTAAAATTATTCATCATATTTTTCTGTATTATGCAATAGGAAAACGAACAGAAAAGAAAAAGTTAAAACATTAATTTCATCTGATGCGCAAGTTTGTCAGATCAATGGCAAAGAAAACAAACCTGCAGAAGCGCTGCTGTTGTACTTTTAGGTTTACAGTTAGTACATGAAATTAACACGTCAATATCAGCAGTGCTGATGGCTTCTCTTGTGCTAGGTTACTTGCACGTGTCAACTACATGTATCTAGGATGACCTTTTGCGGCCATTTGTGATTTTAAAAAAAAACCGCTACTTTGGTAATTAATGCAAATTAGTACAGTTTAAAATAAAATAACGATGTGAAATCTTAATAATGCTTTATTTAAGCGATTGGATGTCAGAAAAAATCGTACAATATGTGAATGAGTACTCATGCATGGAGTAACCATTGGAACTTGAGCAGTTTTGTTTCACTTCAGTCAGGTATGACTGCAGCTTTGTTATTAATTTGTTCAATGTTTATCGTTCTTTTCATTGCAGGTAGTACAATGTCTCTGACTTTCATATGATCATTAAACTTTTGTTTTGCGTTTACTGAAAAAGAAATAAGGATATGAATGCATGTTTAGATTCCGATAACACAGTATTGAAGAAAAAACAAAATAGATTCATTGCGCAAAATGTAGTATTAATACAGTTTGCGAGGTATTGTCATTACGTTATCATCATCTAAAATATGATTTGGCACTATGTATCATATATTATCTTTGTTAGAACAAGGAAATATTTATAATTAACTGAATTACTACGTTTTTTTCAGTATCAAAAAGCAAGCAAATTGCTCCCCAGAGGGATAACAATGTAGATAAATCGGTGCCCCCCCCCCTCCCGTCTCTCTATCAACCTCTGCTTGATAAACAGTAAACCACACCCATATTATCGCGACCACGTCCGCTCCGCGGTCTTGATAGAATGCGACTCCGCGAGAAAGCGTGGTGTGTAGGGCTATTCTCCGCGACAACTCCATCAGGATGCGTGGAGTGATGGTGGAGGGGTTTTTCTTAATCCTCTCCACTCACTCTCCACCCCCACCGCGATGCGTGGGGTTCTGAAAAATCATGTGAGCTGTACTGTAGCTTCAGAAAAACCAAGATTTCATAATCTAACTAGGGTTGTCATTGCAGTCTGATACAGTATATCAATGCAGATGCAGAAAGATCATTTACTACGCTGAGAAAAATTCAACAAGACCTTCAATGAAGTTTGAATAACAGCAATAAACAATCTCTAATGAGTGCAAAAATAAACAGAAATGACTGACACTGTCATCAAACCCTTGCATATAATTAAGACTATATTCCACTGTCCTTTGGATTAAAGACAGCAACATGGTTATTTTTTTTTAAATGTCTGTGTGGTTGGAATAAAGTGAGTGTGTGTGCATATGTGTGTGTATGTGTGCGGCGATGAAATCTGACAGTGCTAAATCTACCAACTAGTTTTTCTTTGTTAAGTGTATTAAATGGTTCAAAGAAATCAGATGTTATTTTCTTTTATTCAAATTTGAATTTCAAGTCATATTATATAGATTCATATGAAAAGACAACTTATACTCAATTGGATGATATCACTTGTTTGGGATCACAAGCATTGACCCCTTAGGACCTAAAAACCCCCCACAACACTGTCTGACCCCCACGGGACCTCGAAACTCCCCACAACACTGTCTGACCTCCTTGGAATCTAAAATAACCCCACAACACTGTATTGCAGGTATGTATCATATTCAAGATCACCTCATAAGTCTCATAATAAAATGCATGCCATTAGCCAATTTACCAAGTTTGATTCCAATTGGATCAGAAATTACCTCCGAGATTTTTTTATGTGAAAGTTCCAGGGATCGTTGATCTTTGGGTATAGGGACATTATCATTCCTCTACGAGGAGCATGATGCAAATGTTAAATTGATCAGGAGGGGTGGGTTTAGCTCCTCTGCAGACACACACACTTCTAACCTGTTGCCATGGTGTATTGGCATGACTACAATGAGGTTTGTCAGTTTCCCTGATATCATTAGATCCAGAAATGACATAGTCTTCAACACATCCACCAGTATGCTTGCCAAGAGTCGCAACCAGTATGCCATCTGTCCGCAGTTTCAGCGATGTTTGTTGTTTTTTTTTATGACTACTGTAATGTGACAAAGCATATCTTTTTTGAAGATCATACATTTTTTGTTTTAGTCTGGTCAGCAATGTGATAAATGGCACTGCTTGCCCTCAAGGAAAAGTTACCGGGGTGAAATCAGTTTTGTCAAATACCACATCAGCATTATAGTAGCTATCACGCCCATGACCCCAAGGACAGTACTTCTGGGGTTTGTTCTGAAAGTGAAAGCACAATTATCCTTAGCTGACTGTTGGTTGGCTTAGGTTGCTCTGGGTGATCCCTGTGCTCAACGTCTATCTGCTTTGCATTCTCGTTCCATCCCAATCTGAACCAAGGCATGTCAACCCCATGTTGGCGTAGGTACTCTTCCACCAGTAGTTTGTATTCCTTGTCAATGTCAACTTGTTTTGCAAGCTGTGCCAATACTCCATCATCGACCTCAAGCTTTGCATGCTATATCAATGATTTGTGTTCCGTCTCTATGTCTGGTTGCTTGCTCATGGCTTCCCAAGGCTATTGTTTTAAGCAACGTGAATTCTAATTGTAAAGGCCAAAGATGGTTAAAGTGGTTGAGAATGCCATCGGCTGTACATTGATGTTGAAGCCCTTGCACCTAATGGTGTCTCCAGTGGCAAACAGATAAATAAAGCTACCTGAAAAGCTTTCATGTGAGGCAATAAATAGAATGGCAGTGCTACCATTATGTGCCATTAAGGCTGCCTTTACATGGATTGAAAGTGATGCCCACATTCCATCAACAGGACCCCCATGGGAGTTAATGAAATAAAAACCAGTGCTCGGGACATTAACAGTATCATTATCATTGCTGAGTGTAAAACCACCTATATTCTGAAAGTCTTGCATTGAATCCCAGCGGTACAAACCAAATGCATTTATGGCCTAACCCCACCAACTGACATGATTCTGTCTGCCATTAAGAACACAGCCTTTAAAGCGGCACTGGTGCCTGCGCTGGTCATGCTAACATAATTTCAAGGGTTATAGTGCACTCCAGCATATTAACTGGTGTTTTTTGTTTTTCATCGAAAATGTGTATCAAGAACTCATGGATGCTGCCTTCATGTAATCTGCAGCAATATGGTTTTCCATAGGAGACAGTACACATGTCCCTGTAGGACTCCCCACCCAAAGGAATAACTTGTAGCAGGGTACTGTTTTTCCCATTAAGAATACTTCCAATTGTGTTTCTCTGATTGAGGTGGACATCAAGACGCAGGATGTCGACAAACACTGGGGAACTGGGTGCAATGTAAGTGCCTGTGTTGAAGATTATATCTGGGGCAAACCCAAAGATGGACAGCTGCTGGCTAAGACAGAGCATATAGTCCGAGCTAGTGGGCATGATGCTGGCCCTTTCGGTCGCCATGTTGTAGTCTGCAGTCATTACAGGCTTGGAAACCTGTATTACATTTTCAAGCATCTTTAGCTTGTAATACCTCTCAGGAATGGTGACGCTGATTGGGCATACAAGGATCACATCAAATACATTGTTGCCAAGTGTGGCCAAAATGTTGAACCATCCTGGTTTGTACAAAATCTCCAGGAGTGCTACACATGTACTTGAATTGGTGCTCATCACCTGGTCCAAAGCCACAGTCCCAACTAGCGTTTTGGTCAATACAATATGCATTGTCAGAATCAGTACCATCATGATGGTACTGCCACAGGTACTTCTCTTTAATAGCAATGTGAAATATAGCATCAGCAGCATCTTTAACTACAGCAACACATGGAGAGCGCAGATCCATGAACTGTTGCTCAACCTCAACATGTACATGCAGGATGACATCTCATTTAAAAGTGAAGAAAGCACTTGTTGAAAAAGTACATGCTATTGAATGTCATGTCCGAAGATATTGTAAATCATTGGAAATCTGCAAATGCAGACTTAAAAATCAGGTTTTGGCAAAATCAAGTTAACTTAGCCATTTTGTGCATGACCACCAGCTGTGGCATCAGCATTCACAACCACCTATTGTCTGCAGGGCTGCCAGAGTTGGTGCAAAGTTTTTATTGATTCCATGCTTACTGCCAAGTGTTATGTATATTGAATTTATAAAAATGTTTACTGCCAGGTGGGCATCATTCTCACTTAGATGCAGTGTTCCCTTTCAGTCCAATCAGCATCAACATGGTTGCCTACAAGCACTTCTGTAACGAGTTTAATGTGGATAAAAACAGACTGGCGACAGAAGCATGGCTGGGCATGACCACTATTTATATAGGCAGAATTATCTAATATGGACAAAGGCACTGCACATGGGACTCCATCCACGATATATTTACAGTACCAACAACCAATGAGTCTCCAAGCAATAGCCCACAGTGCCCACACAGCAGCTAAAGCTGACCATGAAGCATCAAGTGGGATTCAACCTGCCCATGCTCACAGCAAGCATAAACAACAGCACAAACCAGTAACCTGCAAAAGTGCTGGCCTCAAAAGAAGCTGAAGATCACAAAGTCAATAAATGGTACTAATCGTGGGTGGTATCATGGTGGGTTTGCAGCCATCTGGTTTCCATGTTGTACACCTAGCACTCTTGAAGAACAGCAAAGAATGTAACAGCTATTATGATAAAAAGCACCACAAGGTTTCCAGACAGACGGCCGATGGCATTGCCAGCGATCTTCAGCAAGAATGATATGACTAACCCGTTAAATCTGGGCATAGCTGCCACTGCTTTTTCTGCTAGCATTTTTAGCATTACAGTCAGCTGCTCCAGTTGCCTTTTTGCACTGCCAGGACCTGGCTTTGGTACTGGATTTGTAGATGGCATTGTGCCACCCATGCCTCCTCTGTGAGCACAATTGTACTTATGATAAAACCAAGCACTGCGAGGGTCAAGGCAATCATGATACCATGCTCATGAAAGAGGATTCACAGCTTTTTGTCAAGGGTTATAACTTTGAAGATAAATTGGCTGATAACCTCCAAGAAAGCGGTAACTTAGTTGCATAGCCTTCCTCATAAGTTGGGTTATAGCTGTTTCCTCTCTATTTCATCTTGGGGTGGTTCTATGGCTTTCTTAACATGTCTATCTTGTATTTGATTTTGCTGGTTTTGGCAGCATTTTTTTGCAAGTACAACTTTGTGAGTGTGCAATGCCTTGTTGAGGCTCAGGAGTTCCTGCATTAGGAGACTATTTGGCTCCTGTGCTACTGTCTCCTTTACCACCATGTTCTCCACCCTCAACACCTTGAATAGATCCGCATCTGTGTATACCCTCATGTCCATCAGCAAGTCTTTTGGCACATTTTGCAGTTTTTGTGCTGTCATGCAGCTGACCAATGGTTGCATCCATTCTGTTGCCAGATAATTATATATGGCCCAGCCATGGGCCTTTGCTAGCAAGGAAATGTAGTATGGCACAATTTTTCCTCCACAATTATACTCAAGCCATGTGTTTTGCCTCCAGAGTATTAATCTGCCATTTTGCAGAGTTTATTCGGCATAGACAGGCCTTGCTTTTAGGCCGTTTTGCAAAAAATTCATCAACCCGCATGTTGCACATTTCATTCACAGCTGCCATTAAATCGTCCCCATGGAGAGTTTGTGGCTGGCTTTCCAAGTCCTGTATTGTTTGGTCAGCATCAGAATGGCTGGTAAAAGATGTTTCTGCCATTTCATCTGGGAGATCAATGTCAGTCACAAGCACATCAGAGTTCTCAAGGTCAATCATTTTAAAGTCAAAGCCTCCTTCCACCAGGTTTTGCCATTACTTATTGATGAAAGAACACTTGATTTCCAATATTGCCAATAGCATGTTGTGTCAATATGGAAATAAATTTGATTCATACCGCTCCATCAGCCACATGCTTGGTGTAGCGGGAGCCCGAAGCACCATCACTGTGACAAATAACCTAAGCACCGTAGACCAAAACCAGCTGCGTATTGTCAGATTTCCAAACCCTGGTAGCTACAATGCCATTGTGCCTGGCACCACCAGGTTAGCATTCACAATTTCTCTCAGTGGCAACAAAGCAGAACTGGTTGACATCAAATGTACAATCATAAAAACCTTGACTATGCCACTGTTAAAAAAAGTGTCTTATGCTCAAGGGCAACTAGCTGGCGTGTATTGATGCTGCTGTGTGGGGCATCTGTCAAGATCTTTAGATGTGTGGGGCATCTATAAGGGCTAATGGAAAAAGAGCGGACTAATGTGGTTTACCAGGGCATCGAGAACATGAACACTTCCACTATACATGTCAGTGCTGGCAATGCAATTGCTACCTCCCAGCCTGATGCCTATTGCTGCCATGCTTGGAAGCTACTTCTTTGTGCCACTCAACTTCTAGCTGCTAAATGACCACATGCCATACTACCAGTTGAGCCTTTTAGACCACATCACATTTGAGCTGACATTCAAAGGCTATGGCAGGGTGATCCAGAGCACTAACAAAGGGGCGAGGTTCACCATCAGTGGTATCTCTAGAGTTTGGCATCATGACCAATGCAGATCTCGCACACTTGGTCCAGCAGCACTACATGGGAAAGGTGGCAATCTTGTACACCACAGTACTGCACCATCACTGGATGGTGTTAAAGAGACAAAATACATGGAACATCAGCCTGAACATGCTGGCAAAGAGCATAAAGGTGATAGTAATGCTCTTTGATGATGCGACACAGAGCACTGATTTATACAACCCCATTATCAACAAGGACATTTCAAACCAGATATATGCCAATGGGTAGGTGCAATACCAGCAGTAGAAAAAGGCCCTAAAAGTAAAGGTGAATGAATTTATCAAGGATGCGAAGCTGATGTTGATTGAAGTTGGTGCCTTCTTCAAAAATTGGTTTGCACTTGTCATCAATATGTGGTTGAAGGAAGACCACATGCGCCATGGGTTAGAAAGACACATTGAAAATGCAAGCAATGGCGTAACACTGCAAATTGAAAAAATGGTCAGGAGGCAGGCATGTTAAACATGGATTGATACATCATCACAGATGCACAGCTCAACATACAAAATGGCCATTTTGTGTCAGCCATCTACTAACATTTGGGCATGCTCCACACCCCACAGACCTTGTGGTAGCCTGCATGAGTTCTTTGACAAGTTACAGTCTCATGGCACTGTGACTATCAGCCACCACAGCTGTGGCATGAGCAGTTGCCTGCAAACTGCTCAAGATGGTGTTTAATGGCCACTTGGATTTTATCATCATCTGCCCTACTATGCACCTCAACAAAGTGTATGATAGCCATGGGCCCACAGCAAAAAAGACATGGGAATATTTTTAGTCAACACGAAGGACCATGATCTGGATGCCCTGCTTTGTACTCTCACTAAAATTTTTGAGAAAATCACCACGATTTTCTACTCAAAGACTGTGCCTTTCTTTCTGGCATCCAGCATGAGGAAATGGCCCATACTAAGCTCACCTATGTCAGCCACCATGCCGGCATCAGTGTGTGGGTCATAACACAAATGTATGACACCACTACCTATAATTTCCATGACCAGACTTTATGGATAGCCCTCGTCAACTGCAAAGATGAAGACTCATTTAGGGACATGCAGAGAGAAAGTGATATCAATGAGGCCTCACATTAAGTGGAGGCCTTTAAGATTCTTGGAAGGGAAAATTTTGGCAAGCTCCTTCTGCACACAGACCCACTATCGTTCTACCTGTTTCTTTCCACCTATGATGGTGCGTGATGTAACAGCTTCATATTGTGGACATTGCCAGCCATGCCAAAACACTTGTGGTCTTAGGTTATATACTATATAGAGGCAGATGATCAGTGAACCTTACCCAAAACTTCACATGAGCCATGGCAGAACCTGTGAGTGACCTTAATATTGAGTTGGCAGCAAAGCCCGAAGGCACAACAATGACTGGTAGTGAAGCACTAGTCCACCTGTCAGAGCTAGTGGCTTCTGGTGTGGGCTAGTGAAGCACTAGTCCACCTGTCAGAGCTAGTGGCTTCTGGTGTGGGCTAGTGAAGCACTAGTCCACCTGTCAGAGCTAGTGGCTTCTGGTGTGGGCTAGTGAAGCACTAGTCCACCTGTCAGAGCTAGTGGCTTCTGGTGTGGGCTAGTAAAGCACCAGTCCACCTGTCAGAGCTAGTGGCTTCTGGTGTGGGCTAGTGAAGCACTAGTCCACCTGTCAGAGCTAGTGGCTTCTGGTGTGGGCTAGTGAAGCACTAGTCCACCTGTCAGAGCTAGTGGCTTCTGGTGTGGGCTAGTAAAGCACTAGCCCACCTGTCAGAGCTAGTCCATGTCCAGACTTTATGGATAGCCCTCGTCAACTGCAAAGATGAAGACTCATTTAGGGGCATGCAGAGAGAAAGTGATATCAATGAGGCCTCACATTAAGCAGAGGCCTTTAAGATTCTTGGAAGGGAAAGTTTTGGCAAGCCCCTTCTGCACACAGACCCACTAGCGTTCTACCTGTTTCTTTCCACCCATGATGGTGCGTGATCTAACAGTTTCATTGTGTGGACATTGCCAGCCATGCATTAACACTTGTTGCCTTAGGTTACGTACTATACAGAGGCAGATGATCAGTGAACCTTACCCAAAACTTCACATGAGCCATGGCAGAACCTGTGAGTGACCTTAATTTTGAGGAGCTATTATATGGGTTGGCAGCAAAGCCGGCACAACAATGACTGCTAGTGAAGCACTAGTCCACCTGTCAGACCTAGTGGCTTCTGGTGTGGGCTAGTGAAGCACTAGCCCACCTGTCAGAGCTAGTGGCTTCTGGTGTGGGCTAGTGAAGCACTAGCCCACCTGTCAGAGCTAGTGGCTTCTGGTGTGGGCTAGTGAAGCACTAGTCCACCTGTCGAAGCTAGTGGCTTCTGGTGTGGCGAAAGAATATACAGGCCAGCCTCTTGCCTTTGCAGACTTAAGGCGATGAGTGATGAAGAGGTTGCAAAGACCTATGCCATATACGAGGCTAAACTGGGGGCCTGGATGACTGCTTAACTAAGGTCATCTCTTCTTGGCCTGTACAAGCGCCAGCAATCACCTCTACTTTAGGTATGGCCTGGTATTAGAACCAATTGCAGCTGGTATAACATATAAGCATGTTGAAAAAAAGCAGAGTGAAAAAATAACAAGTAACAAATAAGTGTGACAGCGTAACCATCAGCAGTGCTAAAGTCGGAATCATCAGTGATTCTATCTCAGGAAGTAATGCAGATCACTAAAGTTAAAAGCCCAGGTAGAGTTGCTTCTGGTAAAAGACTTGTTGTAATGATGAAACAATGCCGGGTTGAGAAAAAGCTGACACTCACGCCATTCCAGAACAGGCAGTACAGTTGCACGAGTGCAAGATAGCATGATACCATCTTATGTTCCCTGGGTCTGCTTAGCTTTGGTGACTGACCTCACATACACCTTATTCTGCAGCTCACTGCCCCAAGACTGGCATCAAAAAGCAGTGGCACAATCAGATTGACAAATGCCACAAGTGCCAGCAGCTGCTATAATACACACTTCCAACCTTAATCATATTGAATAGTAGTGTGTGAAATGCAAGATAACTACATCACCATACACCAAAGACCTCGGAAACCTCCTTTACCATGGAGCAGTACTTGGTGGCTGAGGTTGGGCATATGATGATTGTCAAATGGTTGTTAACAATTAAACTGGGGAATCATGACCACCTAGACTTCGAAAATGGAGCAAAGGCTGTAACCATCACAGCACTGAGCCTTTAGACACAGGAACTGCTAATTAAACAATGCATCATTCCAGCTAATATCATCACAGGTGTCTGATGGCTGCTGCCATTGGTGTAATGGTGGGCAGGGCAGTAGTTAATGCTCTTACATTCTCTGGCTCAAACTATCTATTTTCTCAGCTAGATAAAAAGATGAAGTCAATGAAGAACAATCCCGTCATGACCAGGTAATGGAACAACTACAAGCTGCACAGGGCGAGTTCCAGCATAAGCACACTGAGCATCTCAATTACCTCAATGAAAGAATGCAAGACAAACTCTAGGCTAGGCTAAAGAGACTTGTCAGAGAGATGAGGAAGTTAAATGAGAGCTCTATCTGCTGGCAAGTGGAAAAAATGGCAACAAGCCCAAGCTTTCTTACCTTGCCTGAGCAGCATAAATGTGAATTGATATTTATTGCCTGGAGTCTTGCTGCCATGGGTTATGTGGTCTATATATATTTCTAATCTGGCAAATGCAGGCATATTTTGTGCTGACAAATTGGACTGGTAGCTGCTCATTTGCAGACTAATAACTGATGATATAGTCATGAAAGTGCAATGGATGCTAAACGCACAGCAATATACTACAGCCCACAAGGTTACTGGAAGGGCGTGGCAACAGTACGCCCAGGAAATGTTGTTTTCCGAGAGGAAAACTGCAAAGCATAGCAATGAGTGGGTGCTTACCTTTCAAGCTCTGCTTTCTCAGGTTTTCCCAAAGACTGAGTTGTTCATCAGCTTGAAGTTGTCTTTCTCAAAGTCACTCTTCATCTTGGTTCTGAAATCAGTGTTGAGCAGGATGTACTCATCCAACATCTCCTGGGTGTACTGGTGCCACACTGGTGACATGTCCAGATTGATTGTCTCACAGCTCATGAAATACCATCCAGACTTCTCACGCATGAACTCTTCAATGTGCCATTGAATTGTAGTGTTGGCTTGGGTGACCAGCTGCTCAACCTGTTTCTTAATCATAGACATTCTGCTGGCCTGGTGCATCTTTCTCCAGCTGTGCCATCAATGGGACCCTAAACTTAATGCCGCCAAGCTCCCATGTTCCCTGAGCTCCCTGCCAATCATGTTCCACACACTAGATTTCATGGTATTAAGAAATGCCAAAGCATCTACTTCTAGCTTGCAAATTTTTGGCACAGTTGCACAGTAGTCCTTTACAATCATGCTGGCTCTTCCCTGCCTCTGTACACACTCCGGCATGTCATGTCTGGAGACTCCACTATGTGCATAGGAGCCAGAAGTGTCTGTTGGGTTGGGGCCTCAACCATGCACCTGGGAGTCAACACTGGCCATTGGGGTGTAACGGGAGTTTCGCCAAGGAGCCAAAACTGGCCACTGAGCCAGAACTGGTTGTGTAGCTGCTGATACACCTGTCCTGCCTGCATGTAGCGTGTCCAGCAAGTCATCATATTTACTCTGAGTTATCTGTCCTCTTCAGAGCAGCTCATTCAAGCAAGCGATAGTTGAAATTGCTCTAGGCTTATAATCAATCAACCATTAACTGCTATGCCTCTTACCACTGTGTATTAGTATGTCTGTACATGGTTGACTCTAATGTAGCATCTGTATGTGTACACCCTCAAATTCGCATAAAAAATAATTGGCTGTGTGCCTGCTAATCAAAAACAAACAGGATGAGAATCTTGTCATATTCTAGTTTTGGTGGGTAATCTGGCATGTGCTCTCCCATGCGCTGTGTTGCCCTTCCAGCTCCTCCATTACTAGCTTGAACATCTTTTTTAGCTCTCTTTTTATGCTTTGCAACTTATCGTTTACATCCTTGCCTCCACATCTTTGTCAAAGCCCCTTTTCTGACTGGGTCCCAGTCCCGCAATGATTGCAATGTTGTGTTGAATGCAACATTTCTGGTTCTTCTGTCACATTTTTTCAAATAAAAGTAGTTCAACTGTGACAAATGCCAATTTAACCGCACCGTGTCATACCAGTAGCCAATAACCCCACTACACCCCTCATGAGTGGTAGGTCTGCATTGAAAAACTCCCAGTTCGAGCCAACCTTGTTGGGGTGGCAGTCTGCTGGGTAAATAGCATGTTGGAACAGTCTACATGGGGGTGGCTGGTGCAATGGTGCAAGTCAACACTTTAAAGAAGGAAAGGGGAGGGGAGAAGCCGAAATAGTCTTTCAACCTACTCCTCCAAAAGGTCACAAGCAACTGTTGATGGACTCATGGATGACAAATGTAGAGTCATACCGTAGACTAACTTGGTCTTATGGCCTGGTGAGCTAACAAGTAAAAAATAGACAGCCAAGTCAAGTTTCATTTTTTTGTTTGTTTTTAAAAATATCTTTTATTGCATTATTATGCAAATAACATTATACTGATTAATCTGGAGTTTTAAATAATTCTATTTGAAATGTCCATGAGAAGAAATTATTAATAAACTAGTGTAATGTAGTAAACTGTTTTGAAGTTACTGTCTAATGTATAGCTTCTAATTTACATGCCCACTGAGGAATAAATATCACCTTTGAGGAAGACAAAATAGCTACCGTACTTGAATCATGCAATTAAATACAGTCGATTTAATTTCATCTGATAGGCCTGGTATGCAGAGGTAAATTTTTAAAACCTGAACACCATTTCAATATTAAGACTTTGAACTTAGCCCACATAGATCATTAGTAATCTAAAACATCATAGGTTTAAGTGAAGTCAAATCATGTTAAACTCTTTTCCTAAAGGAATAATATCAGGCAGTTTTATCTTCAACAGTAGTTAATGGAAAGGTTGAAACAGTCAAGTCATATCTAAATTTGTACAAAGATTAGGTGTAATAATATCTATAATAATAAAATACCCAAGTGTGTTCTGCATGTCACTACTCCTATTAGATGTAAACTTCTTAAATCTATATTCTCTCTCAAACATTCTCACACCTAATCCAGTTGAACATGCAGAATTATAACATCTGATTTTCGAGTGTATGCAATTAAAAATTGAAAACTGCTTTAGTTCGACTGAATTTAGTCCTGTCACACAGCATATGTACAGGGGGTGGGGGTGGGGGGCATATGATTGGGATTATACACACTGGTCTCAGTAATTTTAAATCAATTTACAATTCTATGTGGTACACTGCTTTTCCAGTTCCCATTAAGGTAGTGGTACACACAGGGCTGGTGACATAACAAAATGGCAGTGAACAAGACTAAATACTTTTTATCAATAAGCAAAGTTTAGTAATTTATTATTACATACAATCCAAACAATATGTTGCTGTAAATAAGAGAATACAAGTATCTAAACTGCCTAGTTAGCAAAAAGTACATATATTTAAAAATATATTTAAACATGGAAAAAGCACAATTCCAAAATAAAATCAAGTGTTCAATGATGCTACTACCAATCTGATTTGATCTGAAGAGGGAAGTAATGGCAGTTATGTGCTTGCTAAATTAGTAGAAAATAAAGACAAATTCGTGTGGAAAATTTACATTTAAGGTAGTGGGGATCATTATCTTTACTTCTTCAAAATGAACAAAGCTGAGGATAGCTGTTTATTTGAAAATTTGATTTCAAACAGGAGTTTCAATGTGTGGAGAGCAATATGGCGGACAGCGATGAAGCGGCAAGTAATGGCAGTGATACAGATGCCGAGTTTGATGAAAATGTAGACAATTTTGTGGGGAAAATTGATATTTTAGGCAGTGCAGGTCATGATCTTGACTTCAACAAAATGAAGCGAGATGATGATAACTGGTTAGTAGAAAATTTGATTTAAAAACTGCATTTTAACCTCCGTAGATCAAAATGGCAAACAGTAATGAAGCGCAGTGATGTTAATGCCGATTTTGATGAAAATATAGACAATTTGGTGCTGGAAATTTATATTTAAGGCATCGGGGATCGTGATCTTGTTTACATAGAATGAACTGAGTGGATGATAACTAGTTAATTGGTATTTTTTACTCGGGTATTGACAATGATGAAGACTTGGATGCTTTTCCAGCTAACTGGACATTCTAAGAACTTCACTTCCCATAAAGTTCACCCATATACCGATGTTGGATGTGCGCATCATATTATGAAATTTGACTGCATTCCTGGAAATGGACCAAAATAAACCCAACAGAATCTTGATATTATTATGTTAGAATTTATTGTGGAATGAAAATACTGAACCAATATGAACACCTTTGTCGACTTACCAGTAAGAATCATTCTGTTTGCTCTACAATTCTCAGTGAAGTAAAGTTAATAAAACTGTAATAAACCTTTGATATTCTTTATGGATTTTTATTACTTTTTCACCTTTTAAAATTATGTAAAATTCTCCCACATTTCATACACTTACATGCAGGAGGTAAAATGAATATTGCAGATAGGAAAATTGCATTGAAAGTCAGTTATAAAAATTATGTAAAGCATGTTTTTTAGTTTACATCACTTAACTTTCAACTGAATTTTTTACATCTGAAAATTTTCAGTGAAAAACTATGACTTAAAGAAACTTTTATGCTTTTCAAAATGTATATATAACTTTAAATTTTTTTTGAAAAACATGTCCTGTAAAACCAGATTGACTAATGTCAAGTTGCATTCTCATGCTAATACACCACTGACTGAAAAATGTCCAGTTCTACACAACTGCCTGTCTGATTGGGCTTCAGTATGAAGAGGGTTAGGGGAACATGATTCAAATACAGTGCAGAATTCTAAATCAAGTGCACTCACTATCTCAAGGGAACATTGTTCCATTACAGTGCAAAACTCTAAATCAAGTGCACTCACTATCTCAAACGTGCAATTCACAAGAGTCATTTTTAGACTATTGTCTGACTATTCTCAGATGGTATAATATAATGAGTCTGCAGGCACTCAGTGAGTTTAATGACGGTATATATATATATATATATATATATATATATATTGAACAATGCTTTCCAATCTTTAAACAAAGCCGGGATAATTACATTCATAGAACTGCTTTCCAGTCTGTTTTTAAAACCCAAAAATTATATTATAGAACTCCTTTCCAGTCTTTAAACAAAGCCTGATAATTACATTTATAGAACTGCTTCCAGCCTGTTACCAAAGCCTACAAATTATATTATAGACCTCCTTTCCAGTCTTTAAAGAAATCATGATAATTACATGTATAGAATGGCTTTCCGGTTTCAAAAACACCCTACTAATTACATTTATCGAACTCCTTCCAATGTTTAAACAAAGACACACCCATGTGAATGTGAAATGCAGGTCCCCTTCCTTCACTTATCTGACTATACACAGAATGCTATCTATAACATAGCAATGTATGCAACTTCCTTATTTCAACAAATCAGATATTCTAAATTGATGTTGAATACTGCAAATCAATCTTATTTATGCAAATTTTAATTTGGCAGAACTACATTTTCTTTTACACAACTAATTTTTTTCTTTTAAATCAAGAGATGATATGCACCCTAAAAAACACCATGACCGTATATCTGAATATTAGGGATTCTTGCAAAGCAGAGTGATGTTGGGAATACTTTTCACAATAATAATATAACCACATAAAAAACTCTAACTTTTTCTAGTATTCTACCATGTAATTATGTACCATATAAAAGACAAACTTTTTCCAGTATTCTACCATGTAATTATGCACCACATAAAAGACAAACTTTTTCCAGTATTCTACCATGTGATTATGTACCACATAAAAGACTAACTTTTTCCAGTATTCTACCATGTAATTATGCACCACATAAAAGACTAACTTTTTCCAGTATTCTACCATGTAATTATGCACCACATAAAAGACTAACTTTTTCCAGTATTCTACCATGTATTTATGTACCACATAAAAGATTATTTTTTTCCAGTATTCTACCATGTAATTATACACTATCTGTATGTCTTTAATAATGCAATATTAAACTGAAACTAGTTTCTTTATGAAATGTATTTGTCATCAAAGTGTGTTAATAAAATGTACTTATGTAGGAGCATACAATAGCTATTCCAATGTTGTATTTGATCTTTGTTGCTATATGCAAGCTGTAGATTGTTTTTGTATATTCCAGAGTAGAAGAGGGTCTAAAGGGAGATTAGTTATGTAAAGAATTATGATCTTAAAATAAAGAATTATTATTATTATTATTATTAATATTATTATTATTATTAAGTGGAAGTATTTTAAGAGGAGTCACCGTATCAAGACTATGAAGATACCATCATGGCCACCATACTGAATGGTTGGGAGGGACCATCTTAATTTTGGATCAACAAGATCCAATGATGAAAATTCCTTCTAAATGGTTTAGGCACAACAATAACACATTCTTATAGATGCTGGCTTCCAAGAAAACAGACACAGTCATATTGTACAAGCTCGTTTGGTATGTTACAAATAGACCTAACAATGATGTCTGAACATTTTAGCACCATACGTACCTGGAATTGGGATGTTTCATAAAAATGAAACCATAAGTTCAAATGATATGGCATGGATAAGAAAGTATATCAAACTAATGGATGGATCTATTGAAAGATGAACAAGTTGATTCAAGAATCATCCCTATCCACTAACTGTATTTGCCAAAGGGATGTACATTTTATTTACTATGAAGCAACGGTAATGTAAAATGGACTGGATACTAGACTCCTTGTTGACTCAAGCTAGTATATCTATAATTATGCCACATTCTATCATTCTGTACAGGATAGCACCAGGTATTTTACCTAGAAGAGACATGATTTTTTGGGAACTTATCAGGGTATTGGCAAACAATGATTATTTCATGAAGAAACACTAATAATTAACCATTTTTACTGATGTCCATAGCATACATACCAGCCATAATTGACATACATACTTTTATTTCAATCGTTGTTGTTACTTACTTATCTCAGCTTCATGAGAAGCACCTTCTGATTAGGGATCATCCATAAAGGACGTCTGCAAAGATGGGGGGAGGGGGGGTTTGTTCAAATGCGGACAACTGCGGACAAGGGGGAGGGGGTGTAAAGGACCTTGCGGACGTCCGCAAGCTAGTATTTTCTGTTATGATATTCTGTGTTGAACAGCTGCTTTAGGCCTACTGCGTGTATTCCAGTATGTTTTGCAGACGTCCTTTATGGGTCATCCCTAAGTATAAATTATTTGTTAATTTCAATTTGTACGATTCGTGCCACAGAATATATATGAATGGGTTGGCATTAATACATAGGTCTGGCTCCCAGTGCCTGAGGTTGATTACATGGCCCACATATCGGCCCTGCGGACCTGAGCGAGTATACAAATAACCAAGTAAGATGAACCACGGCCTGTATAACGCTCTCAATTCAGACAATACAGTGCCTGGCCTGTGATGAAGACCCTGGCTGACCATGTGACTGCAGAGCTAGTGCCAGCCTCCACTACACTGCTGCTACGCACAGTAAATCTGAAAGCATCGACTCCAGCTGCCTTCCGCACACGTGTGTTAATCAGTGACATAGGCAACATACTGTTTAATAGTTTTTAATATCTATATTTTTCCAGCTAATATTACATATTATTTAAGAATATTCTGTATACTACCGATGCTAATAATGGATGCGCGTTATAAACTGTATAGCGACTTTAAGGATGCTTTCATTGCTGCACACCCTGATCTGAATTCAGATCTGGCACATAAATGTGCACAGGAGCAGTGGAACAATTGTAAGCAAAATGAAGAAGAAGTCAAAAACTTGATTCGAGTTTGGCATGCGAGAGCAGCAGAAAGAAAGAGTCGTCTGATGAACATGTGGGCCCGTGCTGTCACGCCTAAGGCGAGTCTAAGCCAAGCATCAGATTCAACTACTTCGACGCTAACTACGTCATCTCAGGAACTTCCGTCAACTGTGGTGATAATAAATAGTCACGTTCAGTCAGAGGTGGAAGAGGCGTCTTCTGCTGATGTAACAGCAAGAGAGACAGATGCCGAGATGCAAACGACAGCAGTTGCATGTCTAGTGAAGAAAAAATCCCAACGATCTACACCAACACAAGACGCAACAAGCAATGAGTTAGAATCTGTCAAAGCACAAATGGCTAGTCTTCTACAGGTAAAAAACACTGGACTGTGGACAGCTGATATGAAAACAAAGTCTGATGAACTCGGCAGCAAAAAGGTGCAGCTGGAGAAAAAGTTAAAACGTCTGGCAGCTGAACGAGCACGCAAACAGAACTCCAGGCTTGACTTCAAGAGAAAGCTAACTGAAGTTACGGAAGAACATCCAGTCATTGGCCAGCGACTCAAAAAGTTTTGTCGGCAGAAAGTAGGAAGGCCCCACTTAGGAGACGACCAACCACAGTTGCTAAAAACAATCGTGGACATTGTATCATGTGGAGCAGCTGATGATCCACGGCGATGATCTGAGAAGCTTAGTAGCTGCAAAACGTTGGATGACTTGCATGAAGCCCTCGTCCAAGATGGCTTCAGCATCAGTCGGCAGGAACATATCTACGTCTACTTCCACGTAATTTGGCGACGACTGAAGGTAAGCGTCACGTGACCACAGTGCGTGTCAAGCTGCTTAAGGCAGCAAACAGTGAAAGGTGCAATCACGTGGATGCTCATTTTGCAGCAGCTACAATCTGCTACTTGAAAGATCTGGCTGTCGCTATGGGTGAACACTGTGTTTTTTTCTTGAGCCAAGACAACAAGGCACGTGTCCCAATAGGATTACTGGCAGCAAATAAGCAGGTGCCCATTCTGATGCACATGGAGTATCGTGTGCAGCTGCCAGATCACGACTGGGTTATTGCTGAATGCCACAAACTGATCCCAGCAGTCTATGCTGCATGTGTTATAAAACCAGGGGCTGTATCGTATTCAGAGCCGACTTCTATCTTCATTCGCAGTGGGAAGCATGACAGTAGCACAGCAATGACACACGCTGCTGATTTTGAAGAACTCAAACAACTTCCTGCTTTTCAGCCTGTTATGTGTATTAATGGATCAGTGAAGCCGATTGTGGTCATAACAGCAGATGGCGGTCCGGATGAGAACCCTCGATTTCCGAAAACACTAGCCGCAGCCTATCGAGCCTTCCATTACAACAACCTGGATGCGATTTTTGTTGCGTGCCATGCGCCAGGGCACTCTGCCTACAACACCGTTGAACGACGCATGGCTCCTCTGTCATGCGACCTATCAGGATTGATCCTGCCTCACAGTCATTATGGATCTCATTTGGACAGCAATGGCAAGACATGTGATGTAGAGTTGGAAAGGGCCAATTTCCAGAAGGCCGGTGAAATGCTGGCAGAAATCTGGAGCTCAACGGTTATTGATGGATTTGATGTGGTAGCATCTTTTGTATCATGTGATGCAGGAAAACTGGACATCAGTCCACCGTCAGATGAGTGGTCAAGTCGGCACATTCAACAGTCGCAGTATTGCTTGCAGATTGTTTTAGTGCAACAGTGAATCATGCTGTGGTCAGCGTCGCACTAACTACAATGATATATTTCCTGGACGATTTTTACCTCCACCTGTTCCACACTACAGCACAGACAAAGGGATTACCTATGCACCAGTTGGCAGCAACAGTGGAACGTTTGGATTGCTTTATCAACGACTGGCTCTTTTACATCTGCAGCCTTCACATGACTTCCTGAGGATGAGCTTGTTTTTTGTCCAAACAATCCACGTTGAGATGGTGGCTGCCAAAATTTCAGAAGTACCTTTTAAATGAAGAAAAAGATGGTTACAACCCTTTCTTTTCTCTTTTGATTTTGATAGATTGAGCCCGAAATCTCTAACTGGGCCAAGGAGTCTATCTTGATCATCCCCAGCACAAATATGACCAAGACGGGATTTCAATAGAAGGAGAGGCTACCAAAGGTAGCTGATTCTTGTCCAGAAATCCATGTTGGCTAAGAAGAAATACAGAATCATAGTTATCATAGAACTTACCATTGTTGTCAGTAGGATATTCTACTGCTGACTAGAGGATGGCTTAAATGCTTTGGGGGGGGGGGGGATACAATTGGACCAAAAGAATAAATACCCTCACTCTCATGCACCATTGATTAAAGGTGAAATGATGAGAAAGTAAACTTTAACGCCAAAAGGCAACTTTCATTACATCATCCAAGAAGGAATTATTCAAAAAGGCCAAAGATGTTGCTTTGATTTTCATGAAACAGAGTCATCTCTCAGTGAGAAACTGATGAGCTTGTTTTTTGTCCAAACAATCCACGTTGAGATGGTGGCTGCCGAAATTTCAGAAATACATTTAAATGAAGAAAAAGATGGTTACAACCCTTTCTTTTCTCTTTTGATAGATTGAGCCCGAAATCTCTAACTGTGCCAAGGAATTTATCTTGATCATCCCCAGCACAAATATGACCAAGATTGGGGATTTCAACAGAATGAGAGGCTACCAAAGGTAGCTGATTCTTGGCCAGAAATCCATGTTGGCTAAGAAGAAATACAGAAACATAGTTGTCATTGATACATAAAAAAAATATTTTCAGCTGACAAAGCGTGAATGTCATTCCTTATCAATTACAATAGGGAGAGGAGGAAGACTGGCTTAAGGGTACGGCTCTCCAAGGAAGCGTCACTCAAAGATTCATATGGAGATTTAGATAATGACCAAAGAACACGAGAGGTCCTGACTATGTATGTTCTTCATCCTCTCTACTGCACCCTTCCTGAGAACGCTGTACACCTCATACCATTATGATACCAACTGGACCTGGTGGAAACAAATGGGGATCATTGAAAGAGGTGGTGGTACTGAAAGTGCAGCCAGTACCCCCCGCCCCGCCTTTTTGGGGAAAAGGACCCATGCATCATATGAGGTTTGACCATGCCTCTGAAAGAAGGCACCTATTGGGATATTGGGAAGAAGGGTATGTGGTAGGAGAGTGTATGACTCCCTAGGTACCGCATGATTGGACGGGTCCATAAACTTCATTCCCTGGCCTCTCTGACCACCTTGTGAGAAAGATGAGTGGAAAGGAGTTTTAAACTGGGACTGATTTTGGTACTGATGTTTGTCCTGTTTAAAAATTTTGGAGGGAAAGTGGTGGACCCTTTGAAATGGTAATGTTTCTTTGCCAGTTTAGCCTATCCAAACTGGAGAGAATCCTAGTCTCTGATAATCCCAAAGATGTGGGACACAGATCTGGGGGAATCAGGCTGTACCACTCAGTTACTGCCTTATCAAAAGTCCACACCTCTTCCTCCATCACCTGACTCATTGGGTGGGATGAAGGCGGCAAACCCAACAGATGAAAAAAACCTTGTTGTGATGGAGTCTTCTTGGAACTTGTCTGTGTTCACAAAAATCAGCTTGTTTGTGCATCCTGTCTTTGCTCTAGTGGTGAGGGAGGACTATTTCATCTGGCCTCCATCATGGGAGAAATAGGGCTTACTGACTGGGGGTTCTTGGGGAGAAAGTAACAAATATGACACACAAAAAAGATTGACAGTAGAATTGCCAATGGATGACATAAATGATGAAGTATTGAGCATCTAAGAGACACATATAGAACTGCAAGGAGTCCAAGGACAAGAAGGATGTTATCCCAATTGTCGGAAGTGGACCAAGGCATCAGACTGGGATATGATGTCTTTCAATCTAAATCCAAGTCAGAGAAGGATGATATTCTGATTGTCAGAATTATACTAAGGTATCAGACAAGGATCATGTTATTTTTTATTCTAGACTTCCATTTACTGATTAGAGGAGGGAATAATGTCCTTAGACTAGTGCCTGAAAAAGATACAATGCAATGCAACAACAGTGGGTAATCTTTTACTTCTGTTACATTAGCAGAGGGAAAAAATCTTAAACATACATGTAAGACACTTCATATGGATGTAAGGATCTCATCTGAACATATTCTGGTTTTTTGGGATCAAATATTGACAAAGGCGATGTACAGTTAGTAGCAAAAACGATAAGCAGAATCTGCAAAATGGTCATGATATATTCAGATGAGGCAAAACAAACAAAAAAATGTGTGTTTCCTATGGCACTGGTTTTAAAATTATGGGTTGGCAGTAGGCATGTATTTTTTTATATTTTTTTAAACATTATATATAAATCAAATAATATTTCAAGTGCTTCAAGTACTGGGCAAAACTGGCTCAATTAGATGCAAAATCAATTTCAGCAATGTGATTTTTTTATGAAAAAAAAAAAATTGGGGGGGGGGGGGTGCTAGGGTTGGCAACAAGAAACAGGGATGGTCGGACGACCAGAAACACACACATTTTTTTTGCCTAACAGGAATATCTTTACCACAAGCTTACAAAGTCAACAAAAACAACATAGACATTACATGACACATATTGTATTGTCACTCCTGTATCGCAATATGTCTTGCATCACCTGCTAACTGTATCATATATATCACGCATGCATTGTATCGCAACCAAAGTACTGCAGTAATGCAGTAATTAGGGAACAATGGGTATATAATTAGCATACTGTACTTGAAATAGCATATATATATATATATATATATATATATATATATATATATATATATATCCTCGGGGGAAAAGGTCCTATTAAGCAATTATTAGCTAGCGTCAAAAAGATATTTGAAAATTCTTGCATATAAAGAAATACAGTGAAACTCCTAAAAAAAGAACCCAATATTTCCTTCCTTAATATCATATTGTTTCCAGTAAACTAAAACACCTCTACTCTGAAAACCAAGTTTGCCTCGTTTAAATTTCACATACCCCTCCCACCCCCCTCCACAAAAACGAAACTCACTTCAAACATGGAAATGTATTTTAGCTGCTAAATTCAATAAAACATTGATATATATTGTCCGGAAAGAGCCCATGCTCATGCAGTAAGTAAAATACACACAAGACATATGCTGTGCCAGATTAGGACTAACAAAAGACTAGTCTGAAGTCTTTGCATGTTAAAGAAGGGCCATAATTTAGGTAAACTGTTGATAACTAAAATGTGTATAAGCCAATTAAGAGCTTATTATTTAATCATATTTGTTGTTATTCCTTTGTATAAATGAAACTTTTTTTATTTCAAAATAAAATACTCGTGCTCAAATAACCAGGTCTACGGCATCACTTTTGATACTTTACTGACAGACACTTATAAAACCAGGTCTACGGCATCACTTTTGATACTTTACTGACGGACACTTATAAAACCAGGTCTACGGCATCACTTTTGATACTTTACTGACAGACACTTATAAAACAGTATTCAGAATGAACGTATGTTGTTCACCTAATATTTAATTACATATTAGAAAAGCAAACAGCTTTCTTAAATGTTTGCATTCTTGCACAAACACAGACATATTTTCTCTCACAATTACATCTCTCTCTAGTCACATAAGTGCTCCCCTATTTCAAACACACACACACTAAATTCTCTCACTCTCTCAAATCAAGCAAAAACATGAATGTTATTTTGGTTTAAATTGTTTTCTTCCTTAAAATTTATGGCTGGTATCAATGACATGGTATTTGTATATCAATTTGCATATGAAAAGACATTTTCCATGTTTGCAATACCCTCAATAAACCAAAAATATCTCAAAACCTAAAATTGAAAGATTGGTCGCAAAGATTTTCGGTTTTGAGAGGGTTTTGAGGGGGTTTCAAAATATATATAATAAATATATTAAAAATTCTTTAGCTTGCATCAAAAAGATCTTTACAAACCCATGCATATAAAGAAATATATACAGAAGTATGGTGTATTTTCATGGTGAAATCACCTTATACTTCCTGATTTTCCCAATTTTACCATGCATGCATTTCAAGACCATGCAAACAGCAACAAGCAGTTGATAGCCCCATTATTAGTGTAGTATGTTACGGTATGTTTTTTCCAGGGGCATATTGGGGTGTTGGGGAGAGGTAGACCTTTTGATTTTGTACAGCTGCACCCCTGGGTGGAAGGAAGCACTGGTCCTCACCCAACACTCAGCTCTCACTTCTGGCTCCAAATAGGAGCAAACCTTGTCAACTGGTGGACTAAACATATTAAGGGGGTCGGTTTGTTTACATACTGACCTGAGGAACTTCAAAAGCACAAAGTCTCAATGGCAGAATAAGCGGAAGAAGATGCTCCCCACCCCCCACCCCACCCGCAGGCAATGATGGTGGAAAAAGGCAACTTGAGTTTTCCCAACCCAGCTAAAGGTCAACAGCTGCAGTCTCTTGTGGGTTAACTCAGGAAAAAGGAAGGCTATGGGATTAAACCCTGATAAGATAATCCAGAATGGAGCCCCTAAGGCGGTCTGATGTCAAATCAGACATTTCGCCGGCAACTCCTGCAGCTGAACTGTTTCTAAACTGTATTGGTTCCCCCTTTGCTTTGGACTCTATGAGTGATGCCAAGAGGGGGCCCCTGATGCTTGGGCAACTCAGTGTCTCCATATTAACCTGTCCAGGCTTGCACCCTGGAGAGATCACTCCAGCCTTGCTTCACAACATCACAACATGGGAGGCCGCGGTTACTGGTCATAAGCCCTAGCTCGATTGGCAGAGACAACAGGTGCCAGGGGTTGCCTCCGACTGTGGGAGAGTTCCTCACATCTCAACGGACAGTTACCACCCGCCGCAAAGCTGGGCAGCCCCCAGACAATAAGGCGCTGTCACAACACAGTCCAGATTTTCATGTTTCTCAGGAACTTCTGTAAATGACAATGAAGTTTGAAAATCAACCTTCAAAATTTGTTTCAGTAATCTGGAGCTGTAGTACCTCAGTTGGTAGAATATTAGTCTTATAATCCAAGAGTTGGGTGTTCAATACCCACCCAGGCAAGCCTGGGACAGTTGCCTAGCTGTGTGTCCTTTGGAAAAGCACTTAACTCCCATATCTTCAGCATGATATAGACAATAATGTGTTTAAAGTGCCTTGAAAATTCAACCAACAAACTAACCATTTTCCAGTACCGTATTTTGCACTTTTATAACCTACATGTAATTATCTTATTTTCAGATGGGGGTGTGCATTTTATAGACAACTAAAAACAAATGGTTTTTATTCCAGGTTGATCTGATAAAAGGATGAATGCATTATAGCTGCCTAAGCATGTCACATTCACACCCTGTGAAATATTAAATCCATTGCACATTGAGTTGTGACTAAAGTGTTTGCAGGTACTAGACTTATTAAACAAATAATGCTTACAAACCTTGATAGTCTTGTTCCTTGATTACTTATGTTAATAAACTCATTTAATTTCACATCACTGTGTAACGTTTTTTTCTGTGACTCATCTGGAAATACATGTACATACTTCTTTGGTACAGTACAGTGAGCAATATTTGGACCCTGTGTAGTGTTTTTAAATTTAATCGGCTCTGGATAAAGCTTTAATGTGCCAAATATAGTTTTGATGCATTTTCTTGGCAAATGTTATCATGGGCAGTGAGATATATTTTAGAGGTGTCATGATAGTCCAAATAAATATAAATACTGGATCTGAACTTTCACATAAACTATTGTCTGACTACTCTCAGATGATATAATGAGTCTGCAGGCGCTCACGGAGTTTAACAATAGTATGTATATATATATATATATATATATATATATATATATATATATATATATATATATATATATATATATATATATATATATATATATATATATATATATATATATATATATATATATATATACACACAGTAAATATTGTTTATTATGTTCTTGGAGATAAAATGTTTTTTCTGTTATAATGTCTGAGTTTAAATTCCCTGGCCAAATTCCTAAGTAATATGTATTCCAAAGGCATTTGATCTGTCCGCCTGAGAAAATTAGCTCAATTATAATGTTTTTATCACCTGATGCACCAATGCCAGATAAACAATGGCGGTCAATGCTATACAAATCTGATAGCCCAACGCCTGGGGCCCCTCTAATTTCAGATCAGGCCCCTTCTGTATTCTAACTTAAGTGTCCATCGGGCTTTTAGAAAAAAAATCTAATTTGCCTGAGAAAACTTTGATCCTGCTGATGAAATGCAGGATTTTATTTTCAAGTTGTTGAAAGACTAGTAAATTATTAATATCTATCTCCATAAATGCCCCTTACACTTATGAAGATTGTCTACTTACCAAACATCTATAGAAAGCTATGACCTTTGTGTACCAAGCAAAGCAAAGCATGTGACCTATGAATGGGGAACAGATTGTCTGGGTTACCGATAAATAGTGCTCATTTGGCTTTAGCATACATGTGATTCTATCGGCGGTAGGACACAAATACCATTTTTAAGGCTGTCTACAGCAAAAACCATTTTATAGTTGAAATCTACTGTTTTTGAAAATTAACATTTGTTTTAAAAAAATATTCTTTAGAAGCTCTAAGTGCTTTACAACATTACATAACACCTAAAAAAAAACCCCCATATATAATGATATGATTACGAAAAGAAAGAAAAAACAAACACCATGAAATTAGAAAACAAAAACATGCTGAAAATAGTTAAGGTAAGAAAACATTTGGTTTTTAGGTCTATTCTTGCAGTCGAAATAGGTGCGTTTTAAGAGCACTCTTTAATGAGATCACCGTGTTCCACGTTGCTGGGCCTTGGTATGCAAAAGAATGTTGTCCGTATGACTTCATTTTGGTATTGGGAATAATGAGAATACGGGTGTTGGAAGAAGAGCGCAAGTATCTTGCTGGTGTGTACACATGGGTGAGGTGAGATAGGCATGTTGGACTGGTGCCAGTCAGTGAAACGTAGCACAGAGAACAAATTTTGTGTTTGATTCTGGATCGAATGGGTAGCCAGTGTAGGGTACAGAGCAGGGGAGAGGTGTGCTCTGTTCGTGGTACACTAAGAATGATCTGAGCAGCTGTGTTTTGAACTTTTTGAAGTTTCTGGAGTAGATACTGAAATGAACCAGATAGAATTGAGTTACAATAGTCCAGTCTTGAAAGTACTAAGGAACACACAAGTGTTTTAGTGGCATCAACTGAAAGATAATTGCGAATGGAGCTGATCCGTCTCAGCTCAAGGTATGCAGCCTTGCATATGTTCATGACATGTTGGTGCAATGAGAGTGTACTGTCTAGAGTAACACCTAGGTATCATACTGACTGTGTAAATTTAATGTTGGTGTTGCTGATATTTATTGTTTGAGGTAAAGGATGTGAATGAGAAAGTCTTTGTGTGGTAATCAGAATGGCTTCAGTTTTATCATCATTCATCTGCAGCTTGTTAGATGTCATCCATGATTTCACATCGGAAATACACCTCTCTACACCTTGGATGGTAGCATCAACTTCAGTTGGGTGGCTAGATTTGTATATTTGGGTGTCATCAGCGTACAATTGGTGAGACACTGGATGATGATCTATGACACTTGAGAGCGGCTGAGTGTATAGAATGAAGAGAACCGGTCCAAGAACAGAACCCTGTGGAACACCAAAACATAGATCAACTGGGCTGGAGTGTTTTCCATTTGCGGACACAATTTGTGTCCTGTTGACTAAGTAGGACTTGAACCATAGTAAGGCTGTATCGTGAATGCCAAATACATGATGGAGACAGTGAACTAATATATCATATCATGGTCTATTGTATCAAATGCTGCAGACAAGTCAAGAAGGGTGAGGACTGTAATCTTTCCACTATCCAAAGCAGAGAGAAGGTCGTTAACTACTTTCAGAAGGGTAGTTTCAGTACTGTGGCGAGGGCGATATGCAGACTGTACATTGCTAAAAAGACTTTGAATTCAGATGAGATACAAGTTGGGATAGAACAACTTTTTCTAAGATTTTTGACATGAATTGGAGGTTAGAAACAGGGCAGTAGTTCTTTAAATCGTTATGGTCAAGTGTTGGTTTCTTCAGCAGAGGCTTTACAATGGCAGTTTTGAAAAATGATGGGAATTCCCCGGATGAGAGAGAAGTATTAATAACATCAGTTAGTGAAGGCAATATTGGATCTAAGCACTCAAGCATCAGTGATGTCATAATCAGATCAAGTTCACATGACTTTGGGGCACTCTTCATCATGATTGTACACACTAAATCCATAGAGACCGGTTCAAATGCTGCCAATGGTTGCCGCTGAAATTCTGTATCGCAACTGTATGGTGACGACGACTCAATTGAAATTATGTTGTCAAGCTTATCTCTAATGGTTTGTACTTTGTCACAGAAGAAATTTGCAAACTGGTCCGGAAGGTTGACTGGAGAGAAGGTAGTTGGAAGTGGTGTACATTTGTTCCTTGACATTAGCTGGTTAGTAATCTCGAAGAGCTCTTTGCAGCTGGAACTTTCAGTGATCTTAGTACTATAGTGGGCTGATCTCGCTGCATGGACTATGTTTGTGACATTCTTCTTAGTGGCTTCATAGATTTGCTAATGAATAGTGAGTCTGGTGGAAACCCAAAGCCTCTCAGCCTTACGGCGGTCTCTTTTAGCAGTGCGAAGCTGGTCCCTAACACTGCTATACCACGGAGAACACTTTTTAATTGATACTCTGCACTTGGTTGGGGCATGTTTGTCAAGCATTGAATGCAGGCAGTTATCAAGTTGTTCTGCTGTAGGAGGTAGCAAAGTTGTTTCACAGCTTTATAGAGGGGTAATTAAAACTTGAGAAAGCATAGTTCTGGCGTTTCCAGCATGAACATTCAAGAACAAAAATTATTGCTAGAAGCTAACTGAAAATGTACTGTTCCGGAAATATAAAAAATGATAATGAAGTTATGTTCATTATCATTAGGGTTGGGATGATACATGTATGAGGCGATACGATATCCATAATGATACAGATGTTACAATATAAAATGTATCACGATATTATTTCATATATTTCAAAGCAGGTGTTTAGTCATACGAGCACTTGTACTCTTCATGGTATTTTTTGTAAATACATGTCATTATATTCAAATGGATTTTTTTTTAAATTAAAAAATTAATGAATAAAGAATAAATACATAAAGTTTTCTGTTATTCTTTATTAAAAGAAGAAAATAAACAGCGTAACCTCCAGAGACACTTTCATTCCTAAGCCACAGACCACTGACTAGAGGTTGAGAACTCATGACTAGAATATCCTAATATTATTGTGAAATATCTGGTCAGTAAAAATATAAATAACATCAATAAATGCTAATGCGACAATCACTGATTACTGACTACAAAATGTGGAACAGATAACTATTAGCTTAAATTATCATCAAATTTACCTCGAAATGAAGCAATGGTGAAAAAAAAAAAGAACTACAAGTGTTAATGCAGAGTAAGCATGTAATTATCGGCTTAATAACTTACTAGTTTAGACCACTTAGACAAGTCACAAGTACATACAGCCAGAACTCAGAAGTTGTGCTTACAGAAATGCATCAAACAAAATGCCTTAACAGTAATGCAAATATTAAAAAAATCTGAACAAACTTGAAATATAACACTTTTTGATCCTAAGCACAATGTCCATTTGAAGATCAAATCTAGATAAATAATGGCCTCAGAGATGCTGCCAGAAATTTTCTTAAGAGGGGAAGGTCCCCCACACCTGCCTTCAGAGGGGGGGGGGGGGGGTCATTGGGGGAGGGGGCAAGGGTAAACTAAGCCAAATGGTAGATGATGGGTGACAACAATATTATAAGGTGTAGAAACACCTAATTTAAAACAAGCATTTAACGATTTTGTATCACTTCTTTGAGAATAAATGTATAAAGAAGCTGCATACCTAATTGTTGCTCAGCTGGTAAATAGTCTTCTTTGTTTCTTATCACTGCCCTTCAAATATGGCTTTGCAAACTGAAAATAATTTACTGGACTACACACATAACTGTATAGTCATCAGTTTATTTATTGTTTCAGATGTTAGCCCACAGGCCTTTGAAACTCTATCACTGTAGTAGGAAAAAGTCAGAATATCCAAAAGAAAAAAATGGGAAAAAAATGCTTAATCCGAATTATATATCTGTATAGGATTTTATTTTATTTTGTTCTCAGATATTGACATTTTCTTACTACAGTGATAGAGTTTTAAAGGTCTGTGGTTACCCTATTTCGCAGAGTAGTGTGAATTTTGCTTTGAGAACCGAATCACCTTTCACAATCAGTTTTTCGTAAAGGCAAGAACTGCTGCAATTATGACCAGTCTGAATAGATTTGGGAACTGGTTTTCAGGTATCCAAAACAATTTTCCACAATTCAGGCGTGTTGTTCCTTGGATACTTCTGTCTATGTATCATAATTTCTACATGACCTAAACCGTAGTAAACGACATCATGCCGGTTATTTCTGTATCACAGCTTTCTGCGCTATGTTCAGTTGGCAACAAACCGTCAGATATTTCATCCTCCCTAGTTTCGTCCTTAACAGATGATCTTTCCATCTCGCTAAGTTTTCTAAAGAAATCTGTTATATTTTGTTTCAACAAAACACACTAATGTCGCGCTTTAGATATTTCGATCGATGGATCAATTTACTACACTGCCCCAGCAAACAATTCAATCGGAATACCTCCATAGTTTCTGCAATACTCCAACAGATCTCCATCATAAAGGTGCTTGTATTCAAACAATATTCTCCATAGATATAGGATTAATTGAGATCATGCAGAAAAGTAAAAAAAGACGATCTGATCAACCTAATTAAAAAACAAAAAATAAAAAAGTCGCCCATTAGGTATGAGAAATCGCGGGAAGCACAGATAACTTCCGCGATCTTTCCCCCATTGGCTTTTAAAAGTTGCGTGACTCTCTATCATTTTTTCGAGAAACCCACGATCCCGCGGCCTGGCATCATCTCTGAGGCCTAATATCAGCATTCAGTTTAATAGTTTATATCAAATCTAGATAAATAAAGGCCTAATAACAGCATACAGTTTGGTAGTTTATAATATCAAAACTAGATAAATAAAGGCCTAATATCAGCATTCAGTTTTTTAGTTTACATCAAATCTAGATAAATAAAGGCCTAATATCAGCATTCAGTTTAGTAGTTTATATCAAATCTAGATAAATAAAGGCCTAATATCAGCATTCAGTTTAATAGTTTATATCAAATCTAGATAAATAAAGGCCTAATATCAGCATTCATTTTAGTAGTTTATATCAAATCTAGATAAATAAAGGCCCAATGACAGCATTCAGTTTAGTATTTTACATCAAATCTAGAGAAATCAAGGCCTAATAATAACATTCTGTTTACTAGTTTACATCAAATCCAGAGAAATCAAGGCCCAATAACAGCATTCAGTTTAGTAGTTTATATGTTCTTCTTTAAAGAAGTAAGTCTTTCAACATTGCTGGGATCAAGATGATGACCTTTACGCTGTAACTATGTCTCCTGGAGTACTGAACACACACTCATGAGGCACAGATGTTGCTAGAATGCTTAAAATGGACTGTGCCAACTCTGACAGACGCAAATACTACGAAGTATTATATTTCCACCATGTTAAAGGTATTTAGGCTGACTAGATCCAACTGGTTATCTAACATATTTTTCATATTTAATTTCACTTGGAGTTTTAGCTTTCAAATCGGAAATAGTCGAGTGAGGTCGAGTAAGATGGGTTCGCACATCTGTTGTGTTCCCAGTATGGTTCACGACAGTTCTACAGACTTTGCATATTGTGTTCATTTTTCTATATTTCAGACTCCATTCTACACATATACCTAAGTCCAAAATGGTCCCACATGGACGATTTTTACCCTGTCAGACTGGAAATATCAACAATCTCTCCTTCATCACCCATGTTTACTCACATGCGAATTGTTGCTTTTGTAAGGTGTTTACTGGTTGGTCAATATAAACCCACCAAAGATTGATCATTGTACGTCTTAAAATGTGTGTGTGTGTGTGAAAGTCACACTTTATCCACTTGGCTACAGTAACTGTAGCTGTAAAGCAATCAAGCCATGTACAGAAACATGCCAAATACTATTCAAGAAATGAGCTGACAATTATTTTGTCACAAACAAGAAAATGCATACTTTAATATTTGCACAAAATTATTAGAAGAGATATATCTATATTAAAATTAGGTTACTGACCTATCATTTCCATATCATTTATAATTTTTGTAACTGAGCAAATGGATACATCTGGAGACACTACATAGAAGCAAGTAGGCCCTAAATTTGTTGGAAAATAAAATCTCTGAACATGTGAGAATTTACAGTTTTCCACATTATTATTCACTTCAGCAGTAACTTTAATTCAGATTAAGTATGGACAGTTATCAAACTTTCACTGTTTCACTGTTAATTGCTGGACCTAAATTGGGGCTGTTAAATATGATGCGCCAAGTCAGGTGGCTTCATGTAATACAAATGACAGCTTTCCCAAGCCAAAACTGACATCATCTTTTGATTCTAACCTTTGTCAATATTTTATAACAGTGGTGATAATGGCCACTGCCCAGATTTCTATAGAACATCCGCTGAAGTCAAGTCTCTATTAGGGACAGAAAAAGTGTAACATTATTCTAATAGAAGCCAATCAACCTTTTCTAAACACACATGTATTAAACATACAAGATTGTTTAGAAATTATTTTATTATTGTCCAAAATATATAATCAACATATTGATGAATGATTATTCTAATGGTATCTGATTATAAATCTATAAATCACTCTTGATGTCTCAGTCTTTCAGTGGGTGGTCTTTATGCATTGGCTATTCAAATGTCAATCAGTAATGTCGACCAGCCCCCTCTGTGGCGGAGTTTCCAATGGCATGTAAGCCAAGGTGCAGTGGTGATTTGTAGATATTTACCCCTCCCCCTGCAAAGCATTATCTCAGAATGAGCATGAAGGGGATTAAGTTCCCCACTACAAAGCAGGGAGAATACAAAAATCACAAGACCTGTACTGTAGCATCTTGTGTTTCGATCTTGAATCTGAATGAATATAGTCAGACAGAGTATCAACATGAGCCATGTAAATAAAATTCACAGCACAAGGATGACGTTATGTGAAAAGATGTTGCCAAGCATGAATACCACTCAGAGAATGACGGCCTAGACGAGATGAGAGCTATTATGTAGCAATGCCAGAAATGATGACAGATGAGGATATACAGCAACTTTTCAAGAGTGATGATGATGAATAGGAATTTAAGGGGTTTCATGCAACTGACTGAACTCCAGCAACAAGGCAAACCCTAAAATGGCCTTTAAGGGACATTCATAAAATTGCAAAGATATACTTTCAATGTCACTTTTTTCATTCTTTCTTTTATGATATCTGTAAAAAAAATGCATTGGTCATAATTGGATGCCATGTACTGACAGGAAAGACCAGAGAAATAGTCCAGCACTGGATTATTTTAAACAATTCAAACATCCTGATGATGAAGCACTATCCAAAATAGCCGACTGTTATTGCACTATGTAAACGGAGCGAAACTGTCAATATTTTAAAATGAATTACAGTGGTCCCCCTCTTATAAGGCCACCCCTTCTGCAGCAGAAAAGTGGCCTTATAAGAGGGGTGGCCTTTCTAGAGGGGGATCACACAGTTGTGAGTAATAACTACATATAAAGTATAAAAGGTGTAACCAATTTTTATATATTTAATATTTTCATTTAAAAATAACATTAATAGTATCTAGTTATGGACCTAATGTGATAAAACTACTATGAATGTTATTTTGTTTTAAAAATATGAAGAACAATCATGAATCGTGGTGCAAAACCACGTTGTCAGTAAATTCTGGGCACAAACATTTGGTTGTAACTATCCACGTACGTCCTTCAATTCCGTCTTCCCACTCACTGCAGTTGAATGTATATTGACGATGTTTATTTGAATCTTTCTGACATAAAATTTCTCAGTATTGATCAAAGGACTCTCCCTCTTTTCATTTAGTCTAATTGCTTTCACTTTTTGTTCTAAACTGTGAATGTATGACGACATTTTGTGACAGCCTATTCCTTCGTGGGCAATATGTAGTTATCACACGAGATGCAGTGTTTACAAAGGAAGTGAGTTTGTCACGTGACCAACTTTTTTTTCTTCCCTTAAGTCTGGTACCCGGTTAAGTACATTTCATAATCTGAAGAGGGAAGCCAACATACCATTTTACTATCTCACGACCGGATGTCACGCTGACTTGAGCTAAACAATACTGTGCTTCTCAGCGGTTAGCTTTTGTCCTCTTGATAATCATCGGTGGTATTAATAGCCAGTAATTATCAAAGTGACAAAAGCTAACATCTGATGAACATATGGCAGTAAGGATAATGGGATTACTTACCTCTTTGTATGATTAAAGCTACGTTATCGGTATGTTGGAATAAATGTCAATGTCTCGAGTTGAGAAATTAACAAATATTAGCGAGATTGTAATCTGTAAACAACCATTATGTGGCTGCTCGCGAGGGGTAAATTTGACCGTTTTTGCACTAAAATGTCAGCTGCTGGTCGTGTTAGAAGGGGTGGCAATCCTTGTGGGGTACTTTTGAACACAAACTCGTCTGTGCCAATGGATTGTGGTTGTATAAAGCGGATTGCCGCTGGTCAGAGGAGCCGTTCAAGAGGGTGGCAACTGTACATCGCATAAGGCAGAACTAATTCAATCTATATCCATTCTGGGTCAAAAATTGGGGTGCATGTTATAAAACAGTGCACATTATACACACAAAATATAGTAATTGAAACCAAAAGTTTAGTTGCATAAAATATTAAAAAGAAAATATATGTCATGCTTACTTAATAATTTTCTCAGGAAATATTTACATATATCATACCCAAACTGAATATCAAGTATTGACAGAATAAACAAGAGTGCTTCAAAGAGACTGACACTCAACAGATCAAAAGTAATTTCGAGGAATACAAAATAAGACCATCTTAAAAATAATGTCATGTTCACTTAATAATTTTCTCAGGAAATATTTCCATACATCATATCTGAACTAAAAATCAAGTATTGACATAATAAACACTAGTTCCTCAAAGGGACTGATACTGTACAGATCAAAAAGAATCTGCAGGAATTCAAAATAAGACAATTAGTTTTCTTCTTTTTAACTCTCGAGTGTTGAAACCATCTCTGACATGTTTTAGCTATAACAGGATATTCAAATTAGCCGCTGTGATGGCCATATCAGATGTAAGTTTGGCACTGTGTTTATTTAGGACCAAATAAACATCATTAGAGGTCTTTTGGTGAAAACCCCCGAGTGAATATTACCATCCATTCAGGAGGAGTAGTGATAACAAGATTTTCAAGATGGGCACCATGGTGGCCATATTGGATGTCAGATAAGCATCATTTTTATTTAGGCCCACTATACACAAAGTCTTCTGGAGAAAACCCCATGTCGATAAGACTTTCTATTTAGGAAGAGTGGCAATAACAAGATTTTCAAGATAGCCACTATGACAGTCACATTGGATATCTGAGCATTAAGACCAACCAGACAGCCATACTGGACATCACGTGAAAACCCCACATACCATCCATTTTGGAGAAGTGATAACAAGATCTTCAAGATGATGACTGTGGCAGCAATATTGGATTTTGGAATGGCACCATTTTAATTAAGGACCAAGTAGACATCGAACAAAGCATTTTTCGTTAACACTCCATGTTGATATGACTTTCCATTTAGGAGAGTAGTGGCCATCACATCTGTACTATTTTCATTGAGACCCAACTAGACATGATAAGAAATCGTGTAGTGAAAACCCCATGTTGATATGACCATCCATTCACAACAAATAATAGCGATAACAAGATTTTCAGAATGGCCAATGTGGTGGCCATATTGGATGTCTGATTATTACCATTTTCATTTAGGATCAACCAGACCATGAGATGACTGCATGTGTAAAGTTTTATAGGAATCGTTCCAGCAGTTTTAGGATGAGTCATGATAACAAAGTTATGCTAATGGACAGGCAGACAATGGACAACAGGCCCTCCCATAAGCTCTTCTGGTCTCTGACCAGTTCAGCTAAACAGGCAGAAAAGAAAAACTTTGTAACACCTCAAACATTAATGGCCATAATCTGTACCTGTACAATTTTATCCACATGTGTTCCAACCAAAATCACAGGGGGGGTGCTGGCTTCCGGAGATGGTGCACAGGAATGTATGGAGTTTAGCCAAACCTCAACCAGTTCTGAAAATAAATCATAATCAAAGAGTAGTGTGAATGGCATATTATACATAAATCCCATATTAAATAACAGTCTATGTAGATAACTTACATTTTAGTGCAAAATCCATTTTGTTCTTTCAGAAACACTGACCTTGACCTTTAATCTTTACACACCAATACTGACAAATTTTTTCCTTAAACTAAGTGCAAGCTATCCATGGAGTTTGCTCCAAGTTCTCACTTTACCCCAAGTGCAAGTCACCCACAAATGTTCGTTCAGGTATGTGATGTAGAGTTTATGTCATTGTGCAAAAAAAAACATTT
The DNA here is from genome assembly GCA_029931535.1 of Margaritifera margaritifera. Taxonomy (NCBI): domain Eukaryota; kingdom Metazoa; phylum Mollusca; class Bivalvia; order Unionida; family Margaritiferidae; genus Margaritifera; species Margaritifera margaritifera. The sequence goes on from JAQPZY010001645.1 coordinate 6,029,444, forward strand.
TTATTCTTTCAGTCACAATGACCTTGATCTTTGACTCAATGACTTCAAATAAATAGGGTTATTCTCACTCCAAGTCCAAATCTTCTACAAACTTTGCTAACTGGAGATGATGAAGAACTCAAATATGTCGAGGAAACCTTTTTTGTTTTCTTTTAGTCAGTGACCTTGACCTTTAACCTCTTGATCCTAAAATTGACACAGTTCTTCCCTACCCCAAGTGCAAGCCAACAACAATGTTTGGTAACTGTATATGGTGGAGAACTCAAGTTATTGAGTAGATACCATTTTTGTCCTTTCAATCACACTGACCTTGACAAAGTTCTTTCTTATCCTCCGTGCAAGCTATCTAGAATTTTTGGAACTGTAGATTTTGGACAACTCAAGTTATTTTGAGGAAACCAGTTTTCTTCTTCCAGTCAGTGGCCTTGACCTTTGAGCCCAATATCAAGATGTAGAAGGTGAAGAACTTGAGTTAATGTGATCTGGAAACCAAATTCATCACAAAAAGATGGTCGGACAGACAGATAACATGATAACAAAATGTACTCCACTTTTTGGTTTGGCATATAAAATGATGTTTTTTAAGTTTCAAAATTTTTATAATAGTCATTCAGGTGACCGCTAGTTCAAAACAACATGTACATTTAAAATATTTCAATATGATATTTCAGAGGCTACCTTTAAATATTTTCAAATACCGTAGTGCAAAAATGAATGATAGAGAAAGACAGCACACAGGGTTCCCCCACTTTTATCCAGGTTTTTTTCCTGGATGAAATTTATTTTTTTCAAGGTTCACTTATGACCATTACTAAATGAAAAAATTAAAAATATTTTGGCTTATAAAGCGTGCATTTTTAAAACCAAAAACTGTTTCTATTTTGAAACTTTCCCATAACATCTGAATTAAAACGTATACTAAACTACAGGATTTATTACCAGAATAACTATTGAAATTCATATAAATTTGCATGTAACTCATTTTAATTTACAGAATAAAAATGTTTACTTGGACTCTGCTTGACTGCATGTGTTGGTATGAAGAGAGGTTTTTAGAAAAGATTCTTTTTAAAAATTTTGATAAGAAGCTCTTAAAAGTTATATACCTTTATATAAAAAGAAGGATCGATTTTTTTTAAAAATGCACTTATGCAGGTCGGTGTGAAAATTTGATCCATGCACTCCTCCTTGGAGCGAGTAAGTTGCAACTGATACTCGTCCATGTCATCTCATCACTGTACTCAACACAGTACACTTGTCACAACACTACTTGTGCTCTTACTAAAAAAAACCACTGGCACCCAATGCAAGCTTGACAACAGAAGGGTTTTTCACCTGCTGTCATCATTCTGAACACATTATTTTCATGATCTAAACACAATTTAGTATCAAGTTTGCATCAGGTGTCTGCATAAAAAGCAAAGTCAGCTTCCTTTGTGACATGTTCTGAACTGACAAGTAGGCATATTAGGCACAACTAATCGATAATTCACATTTACTAGATGCTACGTAATGTTGAGGTTCAGAGCTTGTTGATCGTAGAAAATGCACAGATATATTCTCAAGTTTCGAATCTGCATCTACTCTGTCATGGGATGAATAAGTAGCAAAGTTTCCTTGGTACATCCGATGTTCACGTGGTCAGGACCATGAAGATGAGTGGTTTTCCTGAACCCTGCTTAAGTCTGGTTGGTGCCCTGACATCTACTTTCAATGTAGTCCGATTATGGACTGCATATTTAATGCATTGTCAAGGTCACCCAGAACATGGGATTCTGCATTTAAAATTACTCTAACCGTCAGTATATTTCTATGTATTTAGCAAGGCCTGATAGTAAAATTCACCGCAAAGGTGAGTTGGGGTTGTCAAGGGTTACGGGTTACTACTGACAATAATGCTTAACACCATGTTCACAGTGCAAACAATCAAATAATAAGCAAAGATTTATTGCAATATATTTTCATTAAATTTACATAGCAGAAGGGAAACCTTGGAAGCTAGCTTTATTATTTTCCTCTAATATTTACAAAGATCACACATCACAAATAGACTGGTCTTCTTATCTTCCACATACGAAAAGATACTGATATGGAGTGGACTAAGTTGTAACCATTCTACTTGACCAATCTGATTACCTGAGCACTTGGATTGACTATGTAAATATGTTTAGGGCAAGGACTCAAATGATCGACAAAGGAATTGTATCTAAACTAACTGAAGAGTTCTGCAACCTCCAAAAATTCTGGTAAGAGCTCAATAAATTTAACTCACAATCAGTTCAATTATGACTGAATTACGTATTTTTTCTGCCATCAAGGTGACGGTTGAAAATTCTCCGTTTTTTTTTTCCCCATAAATTTCATCAATATTTGCAAAATTTAAGGGCCTTTTCTGGTCAAGAACAAACCTTTTTTGTCTCCCAAATTTTTCCCGATTTGCCAGAATCATGGGAACCCCAAGAATAGCTCAAACATACCTTATTATGTAGAAATGACTGAAGACATCTTCCTTATGCTCATATTTATAGGACATATTTCTTTCCTGCAACAAGAAGTTGGCCATGGCCTGCATGTCAAGCCTGCCTGAGCTTTGATGAGGGCATTTATTTAGTTAGATAAAGATAGATGCACACTGAAACTACATTCCAAATCCAAAAAGGGTGAAATAAAATGGTACTGAATTAAAAGGAAAGCACATGGATGCCAAAGTAACTGTCATGGCAAAGATCAGTCAAGTCCGGCTTGAAAAATGTTTTAAATGCTATTCTTTATCTTCTGTTATCTTCAGAAGAGATAATAGAACTCACCATGAACTTTGCACTTCATTATCCCCTCACTATCAAAATAACACTCATCAGCTACAAGATCAGTAAGCTGTTCACTGACATCTGAAACCAAGAGGTACATGGCTCGTCTCGTCAGGAATGTCTGGTGTGTTGTGTAAAATGCATACTGGCCTGCAAAGTCCCACACTGTCAATGGTGAAGTTTTTCCTGTATCTTGTTTTAATTTATCAGCATTTTCTTGCAGCAATTTTAACATGGCTATGGTGTTTGTTTCAGACCTGATGAGCTTGCTTTGAACTAAAGCTGAGTGGGATTCTTCTTGTTGACTAGTAGTAGATGAAAAATCTTGGCCAAAGTCTCGCTGAGGAGAACGGTGATATAGAACTTCTATATCCTTGTCTTCAACAGCAACATGATCCCCTTCATGGCTTTTAAGAGTTCTCTCTTCCTGAGGAGGGATTATGACCCGTTCCTCCTCAGCGACCTTGTCCCTCATTGATTGTTGCTCATTCAGGACTCTGGCAAGGCGCTGCAGTCGATCATCCTGTTCTGAATCTGAAAACATAAGTAACAGCAAATACAACTGAAATTTGCTTTTGCATTAGTCAATCAAGCTGGCAATGAAATTGAAAAAATAAAATAGTCACACATTTTACCATCTCATCCAGTCACAGACCACAACTTTTTGAGTAGGTGTTCCATTGACTTTGACAAACACCCACTGGTCATGTAAGATTGGTCTTAAATTTAGTCAAGGTAAAGTCTGGTAGGCAAATGGAATGTAGGTACTCTTGTAGAAAAAGTCAAAATAATACAAGAATCATTTAAAAAAGTGAGAGAAAAAAATCATCAATAAACATTGACAAGAAGGTAGATTTCCATATGGGTTTCCGTACAAATGCAGGACATGTGAGCCAATGCTGCTAATAGGCAGTATGGAGGGGATTTTTTATATATGCTTGTCACGGGGAAAATATTTACACCCAGACTGGGGCTTAAATCCAGGACCTCACTAACTCAAGACAGTTGCTCTATATGTGACATCTTAACCAATGCACCGAAGTCATTCCTGTAACATATTCCTCCTACTTTTTGAAGACATGTCCTTAGTTATTCATTATCTATGATCATGCAGACCTACCTAATAAGACTGAAAGTTAATCTCTTTTGAGTTTGACAGGCCTATATTGTGTGACCCAACCCGTGTCACCAAATATCACAGGAAAAATTCATGGCACGACTGGGACTCGAAACCAGGACCAGCTTAACTCTAGATAGGTTCTCTACCATATGAGCTCATGCAACCAACCCGTTCCTCTGACATGCTTATCAATAAATTTTCTGATACCTATTGAAAAGTTCTTCAGATATTATGTATATTGCTACAGAAATGAACTTAAATAAAACAAAACTTTAAGCCCATAAAGTCTGAAATATTCCAGTAAGTCACAGTGACATCTTGTAAGTAGGATGTTCTCACAAGGGTGTGTCTAATCACCAAGTTTCATAACTTGACCATGAACACTGCCAGAGAAACAGTCTTGGTCAGTGATGGTAAACCCATTCTTAATAATAAGGTCACTTGCAATTTTTACATGTTTGTTTTTTTAAATACGTACCATAAATATTGTAGTCTGATTATAAAACCACCCCTCACTTTTTGAAAATTTGTTTTAGGCTGGCCCTCTAGTTTTATCATTGGAGAAATACTGTAAACATATGCATTCCCTCAGCCAAGTCAATGATTGTAGCATGAACAGTGCCACTGAAATTACCCTTGTATGTAAATTGTGAAATAAAGATCACAGTGCTATACTCTTGAGGAAAGGGTGTTGCACCTACATAGATGCATCAAATTACCAAGTTGCATGACTTTAACATATGGGTAAATCACTGTATTTTGCCTTTTTGCAGCTTTTACATGTTATATCAACATAGAAGCCACAGTTGTGGCCTAAAATACAATCTTATTGTCCAGAAACATATGGGGGTGCATGCTGTAGGTGTTTCCCAAGTTTCAGTTCTTTTCGAAAATTAAATTTTTTTCCATCACCTGTGAATACACCCCCAAAATGGCCATTTTTTACCATTGTGCTGTTGCAATGAAAAATATTTCATTTTTCAACAAAGAATATTAGTATTTCCTTGTATTAGTAGAACAGAGTGATGTCAGTATTCTTACAGAAAATTTCATCACAAAAATTTTAATGTATTTGTCGAAAGTAAAGGTAGAAAATTGGTGGATATATCATTAAAAATGTGAAACCTGTACTTCGTTATGCTTTTTTATATTCTTGTTACCCTCTTCTAGTTATGTCTGTAATTATTAGGAAAGATTTCATATTATTTTACTGAATTTCATATATAAAAGTTAAACTATAGTTATAAATGCTGCAGAAACCAAAGAAATGTCAGATTGGAGTCTTAATTTTTTTTTACGGAGTATCCACTGAATTAAAACCTGGTGCGGAAAAATTGGGAGAGTCCGTAACCACTCACAGTTTTCCTATTTTGAAGACACTCACAACAGTTTTATTAATTTTGGTTATACATACTGTGAGTATGGTTTCAAAAATATACAAGTCATGGATATATTTTTCATTACAAATATCCTGATGGACAAAACGTGGTTACGGACACTACAAAAAACTGTAGTGTCCGTAACCTGAAAATATATGTAATAGTTCTGGAGCCATTTTTCAAAACTTTAACCATATCAAACTAAAACTTTCCATATCATTAGTATTGCATCATCTTTGGCTGAAAATATTCCATGTTACAGGATGATGCAACAATTTCCTTATGCAATATTGCATCATTTATTGCTTGTCTGCAAAAAAGAAAAAAATGCCTTTGTATTTGCATCCAAGTAGTACATTCCAGCAGCCTTGGCTTCAACTGAGTCACTTAGAAGCATGGAGGGATTCCTCAACATCATTACCGACAAGAAATTATCTGTCAAAGTTGAAATAATGGTAAGTATGAAAGTGAAATACTGTACCAATATTTTCTGTAGAGTCCGTAACCTATATTAGGCAAATGAGATATCAATGTTTTATGTCATTATTATGATCGAATGCAGCACTTTTTGTGTTAAACTATCCTTCATCATACATATCTTAAATACTTCAGTCAATACTGTTTGCTAAAATTAAATTTTGTTTGATTATTGAATTAAAAAAAGTGAAATTTAATGAAAAGTTATAATAGAATTATATCCTATTTTTCCCCATTTAGTGCACTTTCAATCTTTCCTTCAGACTAATATATGACTGTTTTCAATATATGCACAAACTAACTGACACTAAAGGGTTTCAAATATGTGTACATATCGATGATGTTAATATGATACAAAAAGGTTATGGACACTACGCATTGTAAACATGTATGTTTTAAATGTTCATACTATATAATACACGTATGTATTAAATGGTCATACTGACATAAAAGCCCTACCTAAACAAAATTTCTTTTCTGCAAAAGGGTTTTGATGAGTAAAATGTTTTAATTCCTACAAATACTGAGAAGTCTATTAAAAAGCTTGACATGGTTGGTATTATATTAATAAGTAGACACAAATATTTGCAAATGAAAGTGGAAGTAATAACCTCTTGGTTACACATGAAACAGGTTAATGATATTAATAACTGGTAATGCAGAAGCACTATGTTAAGGCACAACTTCAGTTTGACAATGTTACAGATTTCTAATTCAGGTTGTTTTTTTCCTCAACAGTATCCAATATGGATTTAAGATCATCCAAACTATCCAGAAACCATGAAGCTGGTGGACATATCGAGAGGGAAAAAACAGAAACAGATGATGTAATGAAAAGAAGAACAAATGCCCTTAAAGTGAAAGCCTGGAGGGCAAAACAAAAGTTAGACAAATCCAGAGAAGAAGAATTGAAGGAAAGGGACAGAGAAAGAAAGAAAAGAGCAAGGCAAGAAGAAAAAGAAACAGCCAAGTCCTGTCCAGAGAAGCTACAATTACTTAAACAGAGAAAACGCAATGAAATGCAACAGTACAGAGAAAAGGCCAAAAACAAGAAAATATTATTGCAGGGCAACAATAAGTCTGCAGACAGAACAAACAATACCCCAGAAGAACAGCTGAAAACTAAGAGACAGACATCACTTCTGAAAAAGAAAACAGCTGTTCAAAGAACCCAAATATGGAGATTGAGAGTCCAACTGAAAGGAAGTGAGCAGGGTTCGTCAAACAACTCAGAACTAGATCTTGCCAGTTCATCACAGCAAGATGGGAATATCTTTTCTTCCAGATATTCCAAGTACAGAAGTCTGCGGAAAGTGAAATCAGCCCTTCCAAAAACTCCAAAGAGAAAAGCTGAAGTATTAAAACATTTGATTAGCTCTCCATCTACCTCAAAGATTCTCACACAACAGAATGTTATTGCAAGTCCAGAATGCAGAAGAAAAATTGAAGTAGCAGACACAATACTTAAAAGAATTCAGGAAAGTCTAACTGAAGTGAAAGAGCCAACAGCAAAAGAGAGCGACAAAAGGAATGCATATAACATTATTCGTGTAGCTGTAATTAAGAGGGGCTGCTCTATGACAAACAGTGCTAAAGAAACACCTCAGTTTGTTTGTATATATTCATTAAACACTTAATTTCACAAGTTTAGCATTATACTGATAGCCTGTCATTATAATTTGATATGAAAGGTTCATAATTTCAGAATTGCAAGACTGTTAATGGGCTCTAGTTAATAACAAATGTACCAATCTTCCAAGATTTCATTATCTTTTTCAATTTCTATTTAATGATAAAGGAATGAAAGAGATTATTTAAGCAGAACATGTCAAAATAAGTTTATTCATTTCATGAATTATGTAGTGTCCGTAACTGTTTGGACCTTTGTCTGGTACAATAATTTAATTTTTTTCATATGCAGTTCTGGAACTAGAACATGTGGTTGATTATTTGCCTATAGGTTCAAACGACAATATCAAAGCAATATTTTCCATTTCCCTTGACCTTGTTAGTATATTCTGATAAAGTTATGCTCCGTTAAAATAGTGTTTCAGCTGGTGTTGAAGGGAGAGAAAGGTTTTATTAGTCTATGACCTATCTAGTCACATAAAAGTTATTATTTTTGTTTGTTTATGAGTTCAAGTTTGTTATATTACAAAAAATTAAATGTTCAAGTGAAAACCATGACTGACTTTGCTTGTTATATTCACCCTGTAGTGTCCGTAACCAGAACCTACTCTACCTCCAGCAAACAAGAAAAAAATGAACTTGCCATTTTCTCTTCAACAAACCATTAAATTTTCAGAGGTTCAGAGAGTTGAACTTCCAAAATCAAGTTGTTTCAACAGAATTCTGTGAAGTTGAAATTTGACCCCCATGTGCAACACATCTGGGCCAAATACCGTGATTTACCCTATAGTGCCAGCTAGTGAAATGACCTTTAACAGATGAAACATGAATTACAGGTCACAGTGACCTAAGTGTTCCTTAATGGACATTCATTCCAGCACGAGTTGAAATTTGCAAGTCCATAATAGGTCTTGCCAGTAATTGCTTCTTTTGTTATTATTATTATTATTATTATTATTATTACTTCATAATAGAAATACATGTTAAGTTTTCTCTTTATTGAAATCTAGTCAAACATTAGTTTTTACAGAATCATATACATGTTACAGTAGCATCAACATATTTTATACAATGAATATCTGAAAGTGAAAAAAGCAGTAAAACCTGTCCTAATGGTCACTTTTACTCAGCGCTCAACTGTATACAATGGCCATTGTACCCCCCCCCCCCGATTTGCTATATAAATGTCCTGTATGTAAGGCCCCAAAACAAAATGTGTGTTTCCTATTGGACTGATTGTAAAATTAGGGTAGGCAGGTAGTTTTTTTTTTTTTTTTTTTTTTAATAACATTATATACAAATCAAATAATATTTCAATCACTTCAAAGTACTGGGAACAAAACGGCTCAATTAGATGCACAAATCAATTTCGGCAATGAAACTTTTTTTTTTTTCCATAGGGGAAAAAGTGCTAGCGTCGGCAATGAGAAACTGATTTTATCAAGAAAATAATTCAAGCACGGATGTTAAAATCTTCAAAAGATATATTTAGAAAGTCCTTTCACCGATTCTATTCTTAAAACACAAATTGTTATTTACATATAGATGGTTTAGCTTCAAAACACAAGTTATTAAGTTTTCATCAACAAATCATAACTTTCGGAAATTAGGCAGCAATATCTTGCGGTGGGAAAGAGTTAATAGGTCAATCAGCTATTAAAACACATGCCTGTGAATGTGCAAGAGTTTGTTTTGTCTGCGCAATTGATACTAAGGCAACATGCCATCCATTTCGCCTTGGGTTTAACACTACTTGGCTGGGTTGAGGGAGCATCTCAAAAGCCATAAACTACAGGCACTCGTGTAGATCTAAAAAAAAAAAAAAAAATGACAGGGCAAAGTCGAAGTTTACATTTTTTCGGCGACTTAGTCACCCACTTCTCCTGGTAGCGTGACCCCTGAGTATCATGGTGATCATAAGGCAAAAAAAAATATGTGTGTTTCCTACTGAACTGGTTTTAAAATTAGGGTAGGCAGGTATTTTATTTTTTATACATTATATATAAATCAAATAATATTTAAAGTGCTTCAAAGTACTGGGCAAAAACCGGCTCAGTAAGATGCACAAATAAATATCTGCAATTTTTTTATTTTTTATTTTTTGTCACCATCTGGGAAAAAAGTGCTTAATAGTGGTCGTCAATGAGAAGCAGGTACAGTCGGCCAACTGGAATCACACACATTTTATTTTGGGGGGGGGGGGGGCTTAATTTTAAACTTTAGTGCCTCTATCACGAATAGGTCACTATCCCTGTACTGATTTATTTGACACCTGAATTCGTTAACTTTATAGTTTCTGCAAAAATAACTACAGAAGGCAAAGAGTAAACATTAAAGCAGATTGCATGCAGGTGATATAGGTATAGTACAGATCAAAGGTTATACTAATTTTGTGTCAAAGTATATTTTTCATTATCATGCTACCAGTTAGCATAAGTTCTGTAACAAGTTGTCTTAATGCTAATTATTATACTGTCAGGATTTAGAATCTTTACTGTAGTGTCGCATCTGTACAGGAAGGGGGGGGGGTCAACGTGAATATGTACTGAACATGTTTTTATGAATAATAATCAATAAAAATTCCTTGACAGTGTATGCTACTAACTCTAATGTTATAAATACCTGTATCTGTTATGTAATTTTCATATTGTATCTTGTTTTTGAGACTGTGATCCGCATTTGTTTATAACCCTGTTACAGTTTTGTCTAATGTGGTGTTTGAACTCATTGCGGTGACCTCGCTCGGGTTCACTTCCGGGTCATCGCTAGTTTTGATTCCCGCTACCGAGTTTGTCAAGTTTTTCTATAAGTTTTTTTTCTATATTTCACCACCAGGAAATTGTGTTCCGTGTGAGTAATTGTTATCTAATGAATAATTATTAAGCTAATGTAAAAGCTCTGCTGTTTTTCATTGAATATTGTCAATTTCTTGAATGAATTTCGTAGTGAGTGTATAATTTTCCGTGCGGTTTTCCGCAGAATTCTGTAGGAATTCCGTATGCCGTACATGATTTTGTAGGGTATATAAACCAGATGCTTGGCGGAATTGTGAGGATGGTCAAACGTTTTCCTTAGGGAACCATCCCCATTTTTGGTCAGAAACCAAAATTATAGGTACATAAATTAAATTTATTAGTATTTCAACTTGTTGTAACTAAAACTAATTTGACTATAGTCTATTTCAGATATAGGAGGGGTATTTTTGCATGTCGTTCAATCACATATTATAAAATTTGCTCGATATGTAATTTATTAAGTAAAATCATTACATGTAACTTTTTTCCTTACCATTATAAACAGGCAGCTTTAATTTTCATATAGCAAGGGTTCAAGAAAAGTTTAATTACCCATATGAAGGTTTATTGATCTGAATTTTGTATTCCAATTCCATCATTCTATTTATTTCAACTAGTGTAATTTAAATTTGAGTTGTACACCAAAGTTTGTTTTGTTTCTTTTAATGTGATATTCACCACTGTGCCAGTATAGTCAAATAAGATGATAGTTTACATTTATTTTAATTCTCAAATATATTGTTTAGTTACATATTTACATTTGTTATTCTTGAGTGTGATTAAATTATTATTTTTGTAATAAACTGAAGAACCTAAAATCAGAGTTTGGTTACTCGATTACTTTTAGGATATGTATGCACATACACACGCTCATTTGTAAGCAATACAATTACATCTAATTACATTCATCCACAATGTTGACAGTCACATATGCACATGCTACCGAAGGCCGTCACATTGTTTTGGTGGCACCTGCAGGATTTGATATTTTCATTCAAATCCAGTAATATGAATTTACATCTCCAAGATTTAGCATTAGAATAAATGTGTACCTATGACAGGGTAGGATAAAGCATACATATGTATAGGTTTTAAATAAGGAAATATTTAGGGAGATTTTTGTTAAGACGTAATTTTCGAAAAGTGAATCTCAAAATTATAGATTCCCATGAAAATGATGCAGACAAGGTCTCATACCCATAAAGAAGATAGACCATGTGAAACAAGTTCTGACAGAGTGAACTGGATGACCAATGATCCGAGTACAATGATGGTACATGTAGATTCAAGAAGTCGCATAGATAACCATTTTGCTCAAAGTTCAGCTCATGTTGGTAACAATCCTACTTCCCAAGCTCCAGCTACAACAGACACTGTGATGCCTTCTGTGAAAGGTGTTATGGGTTATCAAAGTAGTTCATCAAATCCAAAGACATCAGTATCTTGGAGTATTGGCGATACTGGCATTATACCTGGGGTTATAGATGCAGAAAATGTTGAGGCTTTTTTGAAACATAGTATATGGAACCAGCCTACACAGGATTCAGACTTAGCCAAAGCTGTGAATGCAATAGAAAATAAAGTATTGAAGTTAGAAAACACTTTTATGGGTGTTGCGGATGAGCTGCAAGCAGTTTTGCAGAGAATTAAAGCATAAGACCGGAAATTAAGAAGAGATCAAGAGTATACATTTCGCAAAACTGTTGAGAATATTGGACAAGGTGATGATAATAATGTCTCTGCACCAAGGGAGACAACTCAAGCCTCACAAAGAAGCACTAAAATGTCAAGACCTGCCCTAAGAAATATGCGGATGGGAAGTCTGTCATCAGGGAGTGATAGTATATCATTCTGTACATCCAGTGCAAGCTATCACAGCAGCATAGGGCACAGGACCAGGAAAAGCACAAGCTCTAAGTTACCACCCTTTAGTGAAAAAGATAGCTGGAAGGTGTGGTTCAATAGATTTGAAGAGGTTGCCAATCGTCGGAGGTGGACATTGGAAGAGAAGCTAGATGAATTACTTCCAAGGTTACAAGGTACTGCAGGTGTATTTGTTTATGGGCAACTGTCTCACAGAATACGAGCAGATTATGAAGCATTATGTAAAGAATTGGCCAGTCGATTTAGAATTATTGAAACTGCAAAAACATTTGGCACTCAGTTTAGTCACCAAGACCAGAAATATGGTGAGACTGTCGAAGAGTATGCAGCTGAATTGAAGAGGTTGTATGACAAAGCGCATGCCAAGCATGATGAAGAGACCAGACAAGAAGATTTACTGAGAAGGTTCCTTGATGGGTTGCTAGATGATAAAGCTCGCTTTTATGTTGAGTATGTTAAAGAACCAAAAGACATTGATGATGCCATCTTTCAAGTGGTAAATTTCCAAGAAACATGTGGTGAAAGACAGAGTTACCAGTCACAAAATAAGGCCAGTTTTATTTGTGGTGACCCTTCTCATTTCAAATGTTAATGTCCAAAAAAACCAAAGCAGATATGATAGAAAACCCACAACAGAGAAGACGTCAGAAAACAGATCAGAATCAATGGCATCCAGCACAGAAAAATGTTTAAACTAATAGGGACTGACTCCATTGGCATGAGACAGTCCAGGTTTTAAAGGAAAATGGCCTCATTAGTGATCAAACTCAGCAATTGTCCAATGAGCCAACTATCATCAATATACCCATTTGTAGAAGTATACCAAAATCAGAGGGCATTTATGTTAAAGGTTTTGTACAGGGAGTCCCAGTAACATTTGTAATAGATACTGGTGCTGAGAAAAATGTCCTAGCTGAACATATATACAAGAAAACAGAGGAGTCTGGAAGACCAGAATTAGGAAGCAAAGGATATCTTGTGCGTGCAGGAAGGGAGCCACTTCTGGATTATGGGAAGTGTAATGTCACCCTAGAACTAGACACTGTCAAGATGGATAAAGAAGTCATTGTTGCTAAAATTGAAGATGAAATTTTGCTTGGTATTGATGCATTGAAAGGATCTGATGGGAAGCTAGCAGATATCATATGGATCTGATGGGAAGCTAGCAGATATCATATTGAGCAAGAATAAAATCATCCTTGATGGTAAAGAGATAAAGTGTCAACAGATTGTTAGCAATCAAATCAGGAAAATTCAGTTAACTGATAATTACATCATACCAGGTTTGAGCGAACAGATTGCAGATGTGTTTGTTGATCGCCATGGAACTGATGATCAGGGACGTGGATATGATGTTTTGATTGAACCAACACAGCATTTTAAAGAAAGTTACCCCCTTGTAATGGCTTCCAGTCTTGCTGATCTTACTGCTTCAGCTATGCTAAAGGTGAGGGTCATGAATTCTTTCCCATCGCCTGTCTCGCTGAAACAAGGAGCTGTGATAGGCACTGCTGAGAAAGTTACACCTGGGTCAATCATAAAGGTGTTAACTCCAGAGGAAGATGAAAGTGGGAAAGGCAATAACATTGCCACAAGACGTATCAAGCTAATGGAGAGAAACATAACAGATACCACCCCAAGCAAGCCTCCAGATTATCTAAAATATACTTGTAAAGAAAGGAACACTGTAACGAGGAAAGCAAAGCAAGCTCAGAGAAAATCTAGAGAAAGATATACCTGAACATTTGAAATCCCTTTACAGAGAATCATCAAATGGGAAGAAGTTTCAACAACAGAAAGAATTAGCACAACTGCTCCTTGATTTCCAAGATGGTTTCTCCCACAATGAGAATGATTTAGGACTTACCCATCTTGCAGAACACATGATTGACACGGGGGACACAAAACCCATAAAGCAGCCATTCAGAGGAGTACCAAAGGCATTTGCTAATGAAGTGAAAGAAGTTATAGATAAATTGAAAGCACAAGGTGTAATCAGGGAATCCAACTATCCATGGGCATCTCCAATTGTGTTGGTCAGAAAGAAAAATGGTAGTGTGCATCCATGTGTAGACTGCAGGAAATTGAATGGTGTTACAAAAGTTGATGCTTTCCCATACCAAGAGTCAATGAATGCCTTGATGCAGTTGCAGGTGCAATATTTTTCAGGACCTTAGATCTTACATCCAGGATACTTTCAAGTGCCAGTTAGGGGGGAAGACATATCTAAAACTGCATTTGTGACCAGCCATGGTTTATTCGAGTTTACAGTAATGCCACAGGGTTTGACCAACAGTCCTGCAACTTTTCAACGAGTGGTAGAGCTTGCATCGAAAGGATTGCAATATTTTTCCTGTATCATCTATATAGATGACATCATAGTGTATGGGACTACTTTCTATGAACATATACAAAGACTCAATGCCGTGTTACAATGTATACGAATGGCCAATTTGAAGTTGAGACTTGATAAGTGTGAACTTTTAAAGGATGAAGTCGACTTCCTGGAACATAGAGTCTCAAGTATGGAGTTAGCCCTGATCCAAATAATGTTGCAAAAATACTCCAGTGGAAGGAGCCAGAAAATGTGACTGAACTCCGTCAGTACTTGGGTACCTGTTCCTACTACAGACACTTCATTCGAGACTTTTCAAAGACAGCCAAGCCATTGTTTGACTTAACCAAGAAGGACAGCTCATCGGAATGGACAAAGGAATGCCAAGTAACTTTCTATCGGTTGAAAGGGGCTCTATCAGGTCTGGAAGTTATGGCTATTGTGAGAGATGAAGGAACTTTCATTCTTGACACAGACGCATGCGATGCTGGAATAGGTGCAGTCCTGTCCCAGATTCAGAATGGCCAAGAAAGGGCTATCGCATATGCAAGTTGATCACTGAACAAGTCTGAAAGAAACTGCTGTGTCACAGATAAGGAGTTGTTGGCCGTTCAGTATTTCATTGAATATTTCAAACATTACCTAATGGGAAGAAAATTCACAGTAAGAAGTGATCACCAAGCTTTAAAGTGGTTGTTTAGTCTGAAAGATCCAAAAGGTCGAATAGCTAGATGGCTAGAAATATTGTCTGGGTATGAATTTATAGTAGAGTACAGACCAGGTTCTAGAAACGGGAATGCAGATGGATTATCCCACTATTGTAATCCAAGGGACTGCAATTGTTCTGATGTAGACACAGAAGAATATCTGAAATGTGGACCATACAAGAAATGTCATAAGAGGGCAAAAGAGCCCACAATTATCTTCATCAAACACTTGTAGAGTGATAATAAATGAGCTGAATGATCAAATCTGGAGTAGAGTTGTGGATAAAGTACATATCAGAATGCACCATATGTGTCAATTCATCAGTCAATTTCTAATACTGATCATGGCACTTCTCAACTTGGTGAAATTTGCCAGTTTTCTATGTTAAGGTCAGACAGGAATCCCATTACAACCATCATCTGAGTTATCAAATGAACAATTATCTAGGAATATTGGTCACGTGAGACCAGGGTTAAAAGTCAGCCAGGTAAGGCTGGGAGTAAAGACTGGTCACTTGAGACCAGGGTTAAAAGTCACCCAGCTAAGGCTGGGAGTAAGGACTGCCAGTTATGGCTGGGGTTAAAAGCTGGTCAGGTGAGACCAGGGTTAAAAGCTGGTCAGGTAAGACCAGGGTTACAGACTGGTCAGGTGAGACCAGGGTTAAAAGCTGGTCAGGTGAGACCAGGGTTAAAAGCTGGTCAGGTAAGACCAGGGTTACAGACTGGTCAGGTGAGACCAGGATTAAAAGCTGGTCAGGTGAGACCAGGGTTAAAAGCTGGTCAGGTAAGACCAGGGTTACAGACTGGTCAGGTGAGACCAGGGTTAAAAGCTGGTAATGTGAGACCAGGGTTACAGGCTGATCAGGTGAGAACAGGCTTAAATGTCAGCCATGTGCAACAAAAGTCAAAAGATAATTCCAATGAATCAAGACAAAAAGATTCATAAGTTGAGATCAAAATTGCAGGACATTTTGACCTTCTTCAGAGTTATAAAGTTGTCTAGTCTGCTGCATTTGAAGATGGGGTTCAAGCTAAGCAGAGGGTCCATAACAGAAGTTGTGGAGAAGATAAAAGAAATTATCAAGAGTATCCTTTGTTGCTTTAGGTGCAACTTTATGCTAAGCATACATGGATGTACATGTAGTAGAGTGACAACCCACAATGATACCAGTTTTATGGGATCTTACATTCCATAGTCACAAAATTACATGACATTTTATATAAAGCAATTACAGCAAGAAGACTCTGACATTGGTCCAGTTTTAAGATGGCTGCAAGGGAACAAAAGGCCATGTGCACAAGAGCTTGCCAAAGCAAGTCCAGCTACATGCCATTATGTACTCCAGTGGAATGATTTTGTTATTTTGTTTTGAAATGAGGTATTGTCTGTCTTCAGAAAGTTTAATAAAAGGGATGGTTCAGGGTCATATTTTCAGTTACACACTCCTAGGCCTTTGCAGAGAGAGGTTATGTACCAGATGCATAATGGGTTGCTCTCTGGACATTTTTGAAGAAAGAAGACTAAAGAGAAGATCTTGCAGAGGTACTACTGGTATTGAGTGAGAGAAGATGTGGATAACTGGTTACACAGTGCGAGATCTGTGGAGCAAACAAACCTCCAACCATTAATCCTAGAGCGCCATTAGGGTCCATGATGGTAGGTGCGCCTATGGACAGGTTGGTGACAGACATTTTTCCTAGAACACAAAGAGGAAACAGATACATACTAGTTGTTATATACCATTTTACCAAATGGGTGGAGGTATTTCCTGTGCCTGATCAAATAACTGGGACTAGAGCCAGGGTTATTTTGAATGTAGTTATAAGTCGGTAGGGATATCCAATTGATCTGCAGTGACCAGGGTCCGAAGTATGAAAGAAGAATTTTTGCAGAACTTTGTGAACTTCTTGAGATAAGAAAGACCAAGATAACACCAAGGAATCACCATGGCAATGGTCAAGTGGTGCGATTCAGCAAGATGCTTGTCCAGATGATAAGAGCATACCTATCAAAGGAACAAAATGAGTGGGATTTAAACCTTGGTTGACTTGCTGGTGCATATAGAGCATTGCCACAAGAGAGTACTGGGATGACTCCTAGCCTACTGATGTTGGGTTATGAAGATTACCTGCAGAAGTCGTGTTTGGTAGCTGTACAAACCATTTCAGTGAAACTGTATCAACCTATGGAGTCTATGTGCAGTTGCTGAAGGAAAAGACGCAGAGAGGTCAAAGCCTAGCTTATAAACATCTCCAGGTAGCGGCCAAGTGACAGAAGGAAAACTATGATGTGAAACAAGCACTCCATGTTTACCAGCCTGGTGATTTGGTGTGGTATCTCCACATGACAAGAAGCGAAGCAGTTTGTCCAAAGTTACAGAAACCATATGATGGACCATATTTGTTAAGAAGAAGGTGAGCGACCAAGATTACTCCACTTGTTAATGTTAGGCTCTGTCACTGACTGGTCCAGTGGTGTAAGAGTAATGGAAAGTATCCATTATTACACAATGCTTTCATATATTTTTATTTTTATTGTTTCATACTCAGTTCTAGCATGGCTGCCAAACAGATTGAGATGTCGAATTTCATTAATACAAGGGGAAGGGCCTACAAGTGCCTTAGATGCTATACAGGAGAACGTATCAGGGTTATTGAACATATTTACAGTAAACACATTGCCCTAGACTCTGTACCATTTTATTGTTCAATTTGCAAGTTCACTTGCTCAAAACAGACTGACCTGGAGCAACATGTTGAGCGATATCCAAAGGATCGAGCATTGGTACAGGAGCTACGAAACCAGGGTGAGATTGTGAACGAAATGGCTAGCCTACTACAAAACCCTCAGCCCTATGAGATATTAGATATGGATATGAAGAGGCTGACAGAAGTTGAGAGAGTTTGTTCCACTCACGAGAAAGGAAGAGTGAGCACTCAAAGGCAAGACCCATTAGAATCAAGTTGCCAGATGATGTGCTGGAGGAGGCCATGGTTGCAACCGGACTGTTGGACAAGCTTCATAATGAAGATATCTTCCCAGGACTCTTGCACATGGAAGGACCAGGATATACACCATTTTCTGACAGGTCTATCCCTAAATCTATAAGTAGTCCATTGGCAGCAGCTCCTGCTCCATATATTGTTGCCCTCACACCTACAAGCAGTTTTCTTATTATTGCCCCCCTATCAGTAAAAAATGTCAGCAAACTGAATGCAGCTACATCCACCAAATGGGATACCAAGAAGAGTGAGTCAAGTTCTAGCTCAGGCACAACAGTATCATCATGTTCAAACAAACTGATAGACAAGCTGGGCAATGTCATCTCTGGCCTGAACAGGACAATGGGTGTAGCTGTAGATGCATTAAGAGATGGACTGCAAGACTCAGCCAAGGCATCAAGAGAAGTTGCAGAAGCCCCAAGGGAGCAGAATTTTTTTATGGAAATGAAGGCAACCATGGAAGAGGTGCTACAACAAATCAAAAGTTAAACCATCAGAGAGTTAGGGTCTGGAAGACAGGAGGAAAGTGGTGTAAAAGAGATCTAGGAGCAAGGAAGATGGGAGGAGTGAAGAAAGAGTAGATGAAAGAGACATAAAGAAGAGGAGATACAAAAGGCGACATCGTAGACATTAAATTAAACATAACAATATTGTTGCATATATAGATATATATATATATATTTTTATATCAAAATATCATTGGATTTTATGCTAAAATTCAGTTACATAATGTTGCAACCATTATTCATTTGGCCCATGTTGAAAATCACAAAACTAACATTTTCTATTTACTTATAGTGATGCTGACATTTAAATCAAAATAAACTTTAAAGATTTTTTTTCTTCTCTTTTTCAGTGTCTTTGCAATGTAACAGAATCAAGTATTTATTCCCATGTAATATATCCCAAGATGGGGCTCCGGGTGGCCGAGTGGTCTAAGGCGCTTGCCTTTACCGATCACTGCCATCTCATCTATGTCCGCGTGGGTTCGAGTATTGGGCTCGGCCAATGTAGTTATGTGAGAAAGCTTGCCAGTAGCTTCCGTGGTTCATTGGTTCTTTCCGGGATTTTCCCCCGAGTTCTTCCTCCACCAGATATACTGGCCACCATGTATAGACTATCATGTGCTGAAAAATGGCGTTAAACCCATAAAAGTAAACTAAACTATATCCCAAGACCATTTCTTTAAAGAAAAATGTTTTTAATGTGCATAAGTTTCTTTTCTCATAAAAGTAATATTGAAATTCTCGATGCATATATTCTGAATGATGATATTGAATGTCAAGTTAGAATTTGATTTATTTATGGAATAGTTATGGGTTCATGTTGTGATTCAGGAATTGTACAAAAATTCAGTTTTTATATATTATTAGTTGTATACTCAGTTTCTTAGCTTATGACTACAGTTATATTTATGTCATATTTGAGCTCTCAAGTCACTCTTAATATCATCTATAATTATTTTCTCTCATCTGTTGATACTTTACAATGATTAATTGTTTCATTTATCTGCTATGTTAGCAGATTGACAATTTTCATGTTGTTGTTATTATTGTTAATGTATTTGGCAGAAAACACATTTGTTGTGTAAAGTGTACAGCATATTTTTACATGGCTACAGGTATATTTTTACATGATCTGAGTTCTCAAGTCATGTTCAATCTCATGTATAATTATCTTCACTTACTGTTTATATTTTCAGATATTGTTTTATTTATTTGCAGATTGACACAATTACAGTATTGTCTGGGGTTGTTGTTGTTGTTGTTATGCTTATTGTATAGGGCAGGAATCAATTATATTTATGTTCAAAAACTTTACTTTTCTAACCAGGGCTTATTTATGGTATTATAATTTGTATGTTTGTGAGGACACTTCACATTAAGCAGAGGGTAATGTGAGGATTTAGAATGTTTACAGTAGTGTTGCATCTGTAGAGGGAGGAGAGGATCCCAGTCGATATGTACTGAATATGTTTTTATGAATAATCATCAATGAAATTCGTTGACAGTGAAAGCTGCTAACTCTAATGTTATAAATACCTGTATCTGTTATGTAATTTTCATATTGTATCTTGTTTTTTAGCCTGTGATCGGCATTTATTTTCCCTCTATGTTAATACTTCGTCTAATGCTGAGTTTGACCTCATTCCGGTGACCTCGCAAGGGTTCACTTCCGGGTCATCGCTAGTTTCGATTTCCGCTACAGAGTTTGTAAAGATTTTGCAGATTTTTTTCTATATTTCACCACAAGGAAATTCTGTTCCGTGTAAGGTAATTGTTATCTAATGAATAATTATTAGGCTAATGTAAAAGTTCTGTTGTTTTTCACTGAGGGAATTAGGGGATTTCGTAGGGTATATAAACCTCGGACTAGGCGGAATTGTGAGGATGGTCAAACGTTTTCCTTAGGGAACCATTCCCATTTTCGGTCAAAAACCAAAATTATAGGTACATAAATTAAATTTATTAGTAATTCAGCTTGTAGTAAATAAAACTAATTTGACTATATTCTATTTCAGATAAAGGAGGGGGAATTTTTGCATGGAGTTCAATCACATATTATAAAATTTGCTGGATATGTAATTTATTAAGTAAAATCATTACATGTAACTTATTTCCTTACCATTATAAACAGGCAGGTTTAATTTTCATATAGCAAGGGTTCAAGAAAAGTTTAATTACCCATATGAAGATTTATTGATCTGAATTTTGTATTCTAATTACATCATTCTATTTATTTCAATTAGTGTAATTGAAATTTGAGTTGTACACCAAAGTTTGTTTTGTTTCTTTTACTGTGATATTCATCACTGTGGCAGTATAGTCAAATAAGATGATAGTTTACATTATTTTAATTCTCAAATATATTGTTTTGTACATATTTACATCTGTTATTCTTGAGTGTGATTAAATTATTATTTTTGTAATAAACTGAAGAACCTAAAATCCGAGTTTGGATTTCTCAATTACTTTTAGGATATGTATCCACATACACACACTCAGTTGTAAGCAATGCAATAACACCTAATTACATACATCCACAATGTTGACAGTCACATATACACAAGCTACCGAAGGCTGTCACAATACTATCTCAATACTTCTATAAAGGAATCAGTGGAAATGTATGGTCTCGAAAATAGATAACTGCTTGTGGATGTTCTATGTCCTTTAAAAAAAAAAAACTTGATAAACTATTTTAAATTTCTGGTTAATGTCTGTTATGCTATGATTTGTCTGATGAGCAATAAAATCAATATATTGATACAAAGAAATCGACTTGTTGTGAGAAGCATAAGTTCTGACATAACATAAGTACCTGCATAGTGATGCAACGGCCAAGAAATTGCAAGGGAGGCAACTACATCATGACTAAAAATAGCAGAATGGGAAAGCGGATCACTCCTGAATAAGCAATCGACTCATCTGAAAGTGTGCTTAATATCCCACTGAAAATCAATCTGCGGTAGACATAAGGTATTCATTTTGCTTGTTATTGTAAAGTTAATTGTACATGCATATGTGGAACCATTGTAAGACTCTTGTTCTCTATTGGACTAACGGTACTAATGCAGCTCCCATAGTAAACCTATGAAAACATCATATTAAAAATTCAATAACTTTAAATTAAATTTCTGAACACTCATGATCATTGATGCCAGCTTCTCTGTAGAGAAAACCATATGAGCCGCTGTATTTTCTGGATCTACATGTGTTTTCAATTCCATACCAAAGAGTCAGGTGCTAATTTCTGTAATGAGTTTTCCAAACTCAGGTCTGCAAAAGGACTGAAATTCCATCAATAAAACATTGTCTTCTGTTTTTTTTTCAGTTACAACTAGGATAAGCTCTCAAAGATTCTTTTTCCGAAAATCATACTTTCATTATCAAGCAATCCTGGCCAAACAAACCATTATATACATGTACTCTATTTTATGTTCACCCATTTCTAGACTGGTTCCCATTCTTTCATATCATTAGTACCATGAGTCCTTCAAGGTATGATCCATAGGATTTACCTTTAAGTTGCGAATGAGTCACAGTGTACATAATATACGTGTGTACCTGATATGCAAAGGCTATTTGCACCACACATGTAGCATTCATGGCAATAACAAGCCTAATTCACATGATAGTTGCATATTTTGTATAATTGACATTAAGTTTCTGCATTGTAGAATTGAAATTGTCAGAAGATCATAATCTTTTCTACATTAAAAAAATATATTAATATTCACCCTTGATTACCTTTAAGGCCAAATTTGCAAGTCATTGTAGCTAAAACTGGTACAATGTTACACTCATTCATTGCACAGGCACTTCTTGAAAATCCATTTACAAGTATCGGTTAATGGATAGAGGACTGGGAGATCCAAACCTGTAACAATGTTATTACAGGTTTGAAAACCCCCATCCATCTATCTGTTAACCAATACTCTTAATTTCATATGTAACAAGTCCCTGTATTGGATGATTTGATGCAAGCTCACAGTACTTTGGACTTGTCTCTAATATATTCACTGGTTGACATGCAGATAGTCATTGCTACAGTAGGTACACAGCAGCTGTGCGAATAGTCTTTAAAAAAAATCTGTACTCTGCCGCTGTGCAAATAGACATTTCCGACTTATTTTACATTCTTTTCTCTCTTCCAAGTTACATAAATTCTAGAAATTTGTAACTTAAATTATAAACAAACTATAGATTGTTATATCATTTTTTATCAGAACTGAGTTGTATGGTCAAAGTAGGGTGGCCACTGATGGAACTCAAGAATACTGGACACTCCCCTGCCAAGCCCTACTCACACATAAAAAAATGATCACGTTAAGGCCAGGTGAAATTTAGGTCACTAAGCATGTGACATCATCCAAACCCAACCTATGTAAAGGTGTTATAAGGACGCACACACAGATAATTCTGAATGGACCTTTTCATTCACAGGACCAATATAATTGTGATCTTAAATAAATGACATATATTAACCAATGAAGACAAACAATATAACATTCAATTGTGATTCTTAAATGCTGGACATTTCAAAATAAAAATACCAGACTTCAAGGTGTCCAGTGCCGTATCAGTGCTGGATAGGAGACAGATCAGCTAAAAACTGGACTGTCTAGTATAAAACTGGACAAATGGAAACCCTAGGTTAAAGTGAGCATTGCCGTCAGTGATCATTATTTTTTAGAATTTTATTTACTAATTTCTGTCTTTAATTAGTTTTAGGAAGCTGTATACATGCATCTTTATGATGTTCTTCTATGCTCAATTAGATCTATTTTTGTTTTAATTCCATTTCTGAGAATTTTCTTTATGCTGTAAATAGATCATTTATTTTCTTAAATTATAGATGCAATACTTCACATGATTGACATTGCAACATTTAATCCTGTTTAATTCAATACATTATAAACATAATTCCAGAATTTTTGTAAGAAGTTAGAATATCTAAGTCATTGTGAATGTTGTTCTCACTGACTTGATATGCTCAATTAAATTCAACCCTATTCATGTTTAATCTAACACTTCATGAACATAATTTAAGTTTTCATAATTTACTAGTTTGTTCACATCATTTAGTTATTCTCACTGATCTGACAAACTCAATTCAGTTCAACTTTATATCAATACAGTTTAAATGTTATACAAATACATTCAAATATTATTGATGAGCATATCAATTCAATTCAAACAAGTACTAAGCCATGGTTGAAGAGTAAAGTTTAGTAAGTGTTCTCCTTGCAGATTTTACATTTAACCCCTCATCCATCACATTCCTCAGATGAGAGGTCTATTTTCTATGGTGTATAATCAAACTGTAAAAGTTGTGGACTCGTCAGACTGGTAGGGGATGGAGAGTCTAGACTGGATTACAGATTTAATATCTGAATGTGTTTAATAAAATCAGTTCCAGAAAAACTATGTTCCTTGGTCTTTAAGCTAGCTAAGAATGATAAAATAAACACACACATGTGCACACACAAATCAATGGGTACAACCTTCTAACCTGAACCCCTAGGTCCTTTCTCAAGTTACCTGGTTAATGGCTTATATGGTGTTAGTACAGATACCACTCACCATGTAGCTATGTTACAAAGCAGGTTAGCATGCAACAGAGGGTGACTAAAAGCCAAAGGGTGCATACAGGATGAAAGCAGCATATACATTCATGACAGTAAAAGGAAAGAGCATGCTAAAAGTGCAATACACACAACACAAAAATAACTGCGTTGCTAACATACAAAATACTTGTAGTTAAAGGTTAATATCATGGCTTAAAAATGTCCACTTGTATACTCATATTTACAATTGGTGGCTGAGGAATAACAAGTCACTTCTTCAAGATGCTCGTACAACTAGATGAATAGCTTTTTAAGCAGATTCAGTATTATGTACAGTGTTGGATGTGTAAAATTGGCCTAGGACAAGCAAAAATTCAAAGTCACTTGCCCTTCTGGGTATGTAGCCAGCTGAGAATATTTGATTTTTGTTTAATAAGAACTGTCCAATGTGATTTTGAAAAATAATTTTCCATGACGTTATCCCAATTTGTTCTGATGTACAATTAAAAGGTCTGTGTGGACAGTTCAAATTATATGTACGTAAATCTGTCCAACATCTGCCCATTGTTCATCTGAAATCTAAAATTTCTATCCATTTTTGTTCCCAATCATTTTGTGCTTATTATTTTTGTCTGCTACATTTGTTTGGAAATTGACAAGTAGGAAATAAATTTCTTTGCACTTTTTACTCTAAATGAACTTTTGACCGACCTCAACATGATAGAATGAGACTTCTTATATACCCACCATAAGGCAGAGCATATTATGTTATGAAATTATCTCTCTCCATTCATTACTAATTTGATTTCCGCATAGTAACTATAGTTGTCCACCACCTACAGTTACCAAACTTTATGAATAGCTTGCACTTGGGGTAAGAAAGAATCCTACTGATTTTGGGCTCAAAGGTCAAGGTTCCTGTGATTCGAAGAAGGAAACCAGTTTCTGCATAAGTTCTCCATTATATGCAATTACCAAACTTAGCTTGCACTTGGGGTAAGGAAGAATGCTGTCGATTTCAGGGTTAAAAAAAAAGTCAAGGTCACTCTGACTGAGAAAAGAAAACTGGTTTCTGCACAGTGCTAAAAACTCGAGTTCTTCACAACCTACAGTTACCAAAATTTGTGGATGGCTTCCACTTGTGGTAGGAAAGAATCCTATCAATTTTGGGCTCAAAAGCCCAAGGGTACTGGTACTCTGAAAGAAGAAAAATTGTTTCCACACAATAAGTTGAGTTTTCCATCATTTACATTTACCAAGCTATGTGGATGGCTAGCAATTGATGTAAGGATGAACTTTATTGATTTTGGAGTCAAAAGGTCAAAAGTCAAGGTCACTGACTTAAATAATTAAATAAAATGGTTTTCATACAATAACAAATAAACATAAGTTCAACATCACAGACCTGGCCCAAACTTTGTGGATGGCTTGCACTATGGGTAAGGAAGAAGTTACTGATTTTGGGGTCAAAATGTCAAAGGTCACCGACTATAAGAAGAAAAACAATAACCTTAATTCTACATACAGGGCCCTATTAAGATCTGTAGAGGCCATAAGCACTAAAAAGATTATGGTGCCCTCCCATATTTTATTCAAAATAAAAACAATATTAAACCGTAATTTCTCTTTTTTTTTTGTTTTGGTGCCCCTGCTTTGCTGGTGCCCTAAGCACGTGCTTAGTCTGCCTATTGGGTAATCCAGCACTATCTACATAACAGACCTGTCCTAATATTTTGAGAATGCCTTGCACTAGGAGTTCTGATGAAGCCTGTCAGTCTTGGAGTTGATGGTTCAATGGTATACCCTGACCAAAAATTAACTACTTCATGCAAACTTTGACTTGTTCGCTTACGTTGAAATGTATTACATGTATTCTTACTTATTCGCTGTTTTCAAGAATGTACTTTTTCACTGATAAAGTAATACAGATTACTATTTATTTAGTTAAAATAATGGAATAAATGGTCTTTTTTTTTAAATGTATAAATTATAAGGACTAATTAAAGTTAATTACTTTCATAGTCTTTCTGTGAGAGCTCATGTGGAAAAATGACTTGTCTTAAAAGTACATAAATTGCAGGATCAACTTAATACAGATTCTTCTATTGACCAACAAGGTCAGCTCACATGGATATCAACTGGTGCTAGAGAAAATCAGCAATCCCTTTTCTTGTAATAGATCTTTATGAGGACTGAGTAAATTTTGTCATACAACTGTATTTTTAACTTCACCACATCCCTGTAGCACATTTATGTCATGAACAATATACTCCAAGAAATCTTCATCAACCTTGGATACATTTTGAGCAAGAGATAAGTGGACATCAATCTTTTATGAATGGCAGTGTCTTACATGCACAATTTCTGTCTCCTGATATGAACTTTCAGTGGAGCCATCCAATATTACCAAAACAAATTTGGCAGTTGATAGTTTATCATTGATTTTGTTTCTGTCATTCTTGGCAATGAATATACACTGTAGTAAATTAGGTGGCTTTCTTGTCAGTCCAATTCTGCTTTCATACATCCAGACATTTGACTTCATCCAATTCAGTAGGTAAAACATAATCTATATATGGCCTGCCCTTCTTACAGAGGGCATGTGCATTTCTAAATAGATAAGTTTTAAAATATTTCTCTGATTCAAGAATCTCAGTGCAGTGGCCACTACAGATGTACTTGGATCCAAAGAAGCATTGTACTTTTTCATCTTAATCTCATGGTTCAGTGAATTTTTGTAGCAAACAATACTGTTCTTGACATTTTTACATTCTGTAATAAAAGTTCCATTTATTTTTTGTAAATATATCATGCTTTACATCTACTTAATGTGTCGCGAGTGGGGATTTTTGTTTTGAGCCAGGATTATTTTTTTCTTGTAAGATAATTTATTTTTCTCGTCTAATAACATCGACATAATTGTTTTTAAGTCAAAGGAAGAATTTTTTTCAAGCTATTTGAGTGCAATAATTTTTTAAAACAAAAATTCCTGACCCCACCCACCATCCCCACAAAAATTAAATGCTTGGTCCCTATGCTGCCATTTATAATTTAGTGTACAAGACCATTGAACCAGACTATATAACACACTATAATAATTACATTGAGATATTTTACAACACAATAATTACCATCAGAAAGCAATTGTAATGAAGTAAATAGCTAACTTGTGTAAAAAACAGCTTCCTGTACATATAAGTTAGATTTCTGTCAAATCTCACTACACAAATATTGGACACTAAAATGTTAGTTTAGTGTGAACCTAGAAGATGCTTATAATTACCAAGTTTCATGATTCAACCATGAACAGTGAAAAAGGGAACATAAATACGATGAGTAGCCCAAGTCAGTGAATAGCAAAACACAGACTGTAGTGACCTACTTCTGCAAATAATGTGCAGCTTACATAGATACTCTGCCCTACCAAGTTTTATGATGCCAATCTCCTATGTGGTCATGAACCAAAAAGTGAATCAATAGTGGATTTATTCATAATTATAAAGTCAGCTACCTTGGCCCCTCCCCATGGAATTGATGGCATGGTAAAAACCTACAACAAAATGGACCTAGGAAGTAAGAATGATTGAATTTAAATGAAGCTGTACCAATGTAAACATTCTTTTCAGGTTTTTAAATTTCTTTGCAGGGCTTTAGTTGCTCATGAACAAATAGATTTTAGATTTCAACTTGCTCCTTGAACTTTTTATATTCCCTGCATCTTGGCAAAATATCAAGATTATATAATTCATTTTATAACAGAGTTTGTGTATGCACTAAGTTATTTCAGTTATGATCCAGAGCTCTCGATAGTGTCCCTGCTTCCTGGACCTTCATTTTTCAGTCCTGGACACTCAGTTTCTAAACTTCGGTCTACAGTTTTCTACACCAAAATCATGGTGCTGTAAGAAGCAAGTAATATTCATAGTAAACGATAAAATAATAGACAGGGGCCCCTGAAAGAATGCCCATAAATTTTACCAAAAGACTCACATTGATCTTCAACCCTTTAATGCCATAATCAATACATGTCCTTGTCTCATATGGAAACCATCTACACAATTTACTCAAGGCATGTGGTACAGAACTTAAACAGTTTTGTGAAAATCATTTTTTCTACTGTCCATGTGGCCTCGACATTTGACCACAAAATCCAAACTTGTCTTCTATATCTCAGATGCATGCCATCCACAGAGTTTGGTCCAATTACTTGATAAAGAAGTCAAGATATTCATGGAGAAACAATTCTTAGCTCTACTGGTTATAGACCAGATGTATTAATTTGTTGGCATATTGTCCATGGTACATCTGCCCATTAGCGCAAGTCTGTTATTGCTACCTTCCTTAACTACTTGGAGGAGTGCCATGAAAATTTACACACACATTCATCCAATGGTCTAGTTGGTCCTAAATGAAAATGTTGCTGCTTGGATATCCAATATGGCCACCACAGCAGCTATCTTGAAAATTGTATCCCTATTCTTTCTCCTGAATGGATGATTATATCAACATGGGTTTTCACTACAAGACTTCTTGTAATGTCTTGTTGGTCCTAAATGAAAATTATACTGATCTGATGTCTAGTATGGTCATCATGGTGACCATCTTGAAAATCATGTTATTACTAATTGTGTGGAAAGTTTTCCTTCTTTTAGTCCCTGTGATCTTGAAATTTATACATTCAGATCTCTTCCTTGCCCCAAATGCAAGCTACATGTATTTACAAAGTTTTGTAACATTAGATGGTGGAAAACTTGAGTATAGTGCAGAAACAAAATAGAGATGGATGGACACACAACAGCATACCATGATATACTTCACATCATGACATGTGTATAAGTACAGAGATGTAGATATTTTATGATCGTGTATGGTCACATACCTTTTATTCGCCGTGTCCATTCACATGTTGATAAAGAAACATCACAGCAATTGACGTAGACATCGATGCCCTCTGTACTACGTGTTTCAGAAATGTTTACCTCCTTTCCAAGAAGACGCTTGATCAGGGTTGTCTTGCCTACACCGGCGTGTCCGACAACCATGACCCTGATGCTGCAAACAGTCTCCTTTCCATCTTTTAGAGCCTCTTCAAAAAGTTGGATGGATCTGTCATTCATGTTCAAAATTTCTATTGGGATACCTGTGCATGTAATGGATGATTAGTTACATATATATTATCGACATTGAGGCAGATTAAAAAATACTGACTTCTTGAAATGTTAGACAGCTTAATCTGAGTTTTTAAACTATGTCATTCTTACTGGTGCTAAAAGATGTCTGCAACATGCGCGAGTCCACTGTTAAGAAAACTCACCATATACAGTTTATTGGTGTTTAATTATATGCATAATCTAAAATATAAACAATAAATCACAACTTTTAAATCTCCAGTCTGATTAAAATAGTCATCTACTTATATAAAGTAGACCAGACAGGAACCAATAAAGGTTCCTGTTTCGCCAAACTTTGGAATTCCTGGTCCATTATTGTACAGTAACCTACAGACCTGATAGGAGCCAATAAAGGTTCCTGTTCTGCCTAACTTCAGAATTTCTGGTCCAATATTTTGTTAGTAACCTATCAGAATAAGCATTGCATTTTGTGTTACAGAAATTATCAGTTATCGTTCTGAATTAAGATTTTTGCTTTCATAAATGTGAAAGCTCTAATTTGATTTGTGAATCAAAATGTCAACATAACATGGCCTCATATCAGTATCTCGATTTTAATCTGAATGTTAAGTCTATAGAGTGTGGATTAGACATGAAAAAAAAAAAGAAACTAAGTTTAAATGTACAATCTAGTCAAAGAATTAATATATGGCCTTATCACACAAAATGGAATAGTATTTAAGGGGGGGGGGGGGAGTATATATTGACACTGAGCTAAAGTAACTTGGACACCATTACTTTCAGTTTTGCAGAGATTACAAATTGTACATTTCTTGCCTTAAGTACATGATATAAGTAAATAATAAATTATAATTTATAATATGATATAAAAAAGAAACTAGATGTTTATAATACTAAACAAACAAGTTGAATTCTATAGGCTCCCTTTTCCTTCCACAAATTCTCCATAAAGTTCCTTCAAAAAGGACCAGAGGAAATAAAAGAGTGACCATTTAAATATGGGCTGTCTTTTTTTTTTTTCTTGTTTTATCACTAAAATTCAATTATTATTTTCAACATGTATAATGGATACAGAGATAACAAAATTGTCTTATTCAAATAGATCAGGGTGTATCATTGGCAATTTACATTTTTGGAGAAGTCAATTATTACATAAACCACAAATTAAAATGTTTCAATTAAAAGTATTGCTAATTTCCATTTTTTTCTTTCTTATAACTCTATATTCCCAGCTGATGAACCATTATATTTATATCAAAAAAAAAAAAAATGATTGGCCCTGGTCCCATTCCTTATAAACTACCAAAAGCCTGTTACACAATCATTTCAAACATCAAACTTTATAACAAGAAATTCACTGACAGGTGCATTTGCATGGTACTGGAGGGGGAAAAAAAGGGGAGGGGGCAGTTAAAAATCCATTGTGCAGTGTATATATATATATATATATATATATATATATATATATATATATATATATATATATATAAAGAGAGAGAGAGAGAGAGAGATGTAAGCCTGGTTCTTTTTATTTTTGCTCCCTCGCCTGGAAAAGGGTCTTTTCCCCACCCCCAATCCCCAGGAAAAAACCTGTTCACTGTTCACTGATTCAGTTTCAGAAATGCATGAAAATAGTTCTGTGTAGATAAAAATAGAAGTCTATGAATGTAAATAATGTTTAATGGCTTCCTTTCAAACCTTTAGACCTAACAATAACTTATATTTCATGAAATTGATTATTCATCATTTTTCAAGATTTATATTTAGTTCATATTTACATTCAAAATTACAAACATTACAGTACAAAACTTCACGTTTGTGTGATACCTTTTATTTTTGACACTAATCTCTTCAAACGTTTAATATAAAAGAGTCACCTTTATTAAAGTACATATCCTTTGCCTTAAATATCACTCTATAAATATCTATATCTATTGCATTACAAGATCATTAAGGAACCACCCCAAGAACAGCATGCGACAAAATCAGTGTTAAAATACGTGCTCAGCTTTAGACGTTGATCCAGTGTAAACCAGATTGAATGTCGCGTGCAATGAAAGCACTGCATGAATGAACAATGACGTCACAAAGAACGCTGCGCATGTTGTAAAAATTTTTGCTATCTTGCGCTGGAAATGATTCGGCTAAGTAGCCAGCCGCCATTGTGAAAGTCAATAGTGATTGATAATATTCGTCTGGAAGTTTTGTGATGACAACTAAGGTGCAAATGACTTAACTGTCAGGAATGAGTAGACTTGGGTACAACTATATTGGTATTAAATTTTAAAACAACAAATAATATTTTATTTATAATGTATTTATGATCAATAAAGACGCATATACACGATGACGACGACGACGACATAGAAATTAAAACTCTGAATTATTTCTTCCACTTTGATTTTATTTTAAATCTTTTAAAATTGTTTGTTTGTATAATAAAGTTATAATTGTAACATTTATAACTCACATTTGTTTTACAAACGTGAATCGAAATCCCTTGAGAATTGTAAATAAATGAAGTATGACGTTTTATTTGTCGTGATGTAAAAGTTTATGTGAAATAAAATAATATAGATTTACCTGGTTGATGTAAATACTCCAGTCTGTATCGAGTGATCACATTACTCATCTCCTCAAGCTTGTGGTGTATAGAACTCCATGCTGGTCCTCATAGAATATCTCATAGGGCTCTGATGACACTGTGTGTATGGTCACTAGTTCACCTCTCTCTGTCAGCTGATGAATGCTGTTAGAGCCATAGTTACACACGAATATACAACCCCTCGTGTCAACAGTTAATCCACATGGATACAGTTCTCTATGTTGATACAGAAACTTTTGTGTGTGGGGATTAAAAATATCATATGCATACACACCTCTAACAGTGGAGTCATCAGACCAACACGAGATATAAACCGTGTTGTTCTTTATGGCCAAGTGACTATAACGGCCCCATTTACAGATTGTGTGAATTGTTTCTACATGTTCATCTGTAATGGACACAACACACCAGCAGTACATGTCCTGTTTATCACCGCTAACAATAAGTTTGTCCGTTGATTTTACTTTTGCCACTGCATCACATGAATCAAATACAGTCGTTAAATCTAATGTTTTGACCAGTTTTACGTCATCTATAGATTTAAATGACAGGATTACAATCTTACTGTTATACAGAATCACACCGACTTCCGTCTTGCTTATAAGACAGACACCCATGGGATCGGACTCCAGTCTGTCTGATGTAGCCAGGAGCTTCCCATCACGACGACTGTAAAGCTGGAGATTCCTCACATTCCAATCTACGACCATCAACGTGTCTGCAGACGTCACAAGACCTCTGTAGATGGGGTAACGGCCAGCTGTGGAGAAAAGTTATAAAATTATTAGGACATGTACATTACCAGGCAATAAACAAAATACTGACATATATACTTTATATTAAAATAAAGCATACATTTCAATACAATGAACATAAAAATAACATATAAATACATACGTCGACTATATTAAAATAACGCAAAATAACTTGTATTCCTCTGTATATCGTGAATTTCATTTTATTTCTGACTTAGAATAGTCTACTATAGGAACTTTAACCACCATCCATCATTATCGTAATAGTCGCTCTAGCACCACCTCCTCATAATCATCATCTAACTTATTACTAGTTGTAAGTAGAATTAGTATGTTTGTTTGTTTTTGTTGTTGTTGTTGTTATTTGTTTGTTTGATTGTTTTTAAGAAATGGGGGAGGAGGTATTTGTTTAACGCTATTTTTCAGCACATTATAGGCTATACATTGCGGCCATTATATTTGGTGGAAAAAGTACCAAGGAATAACCACCGACTCATGGGAAGCTACTGGCAAGCATTTTCACATACCAAACGTTGGCCGAGCATTGACTCGAACCCTCGAACCCACGCGGACATAGTTGAGATGTCAGTAATCTGTGAAGGCGAGCGCCTTGGACCACTCGTACACGGGGGGGGGGGGGGGGGGGGGGGGGGATTTGGGATACATATATATATCGTACGTATAATGTCCTTGAACTTCTCCTACACCGTTAGTGCTAAGAGTATTGATTGTACTGACACTTTTAAAATTTGTATCACGATGTAGGTCAAAATAGTTAAAATTAATTAGGAGTTAGAAGTAATTTCACATAAATTTCTCTCAAGTCCTGAGCTGTGCGCCTCACAAGAGGAGAATTTCAGTGGGTGATCAATGGCACATATAAGACTATATGATACTCCTGGGTCTATCCGTACCCCCAAAACTTAGCCCTGGTCCATTGCATAAAACCTATTGAGATGCCCACCCTATAATCATAATACTTACTAGGCATGAAAAGACAAATTTATACATTATTTCTTCACAAAATTATGTATATAACTAATATTGACCACGGGTAATTCATTACCCCTAGAATCTTTGCTCCTGGGTCATAACTTGGAAATAATTGAGCTCTCCACATGGTAACCGTATTTAAACTTACTGGGTATGCGGAGGCAAAGGTATACATGCAACTGTATTTGACCCCAGAGTCCTTCCCTACTCCCAGAGACTTAGCTAACTAACCCTATAACCATGGCATGAAAAGACCAATTAATACATGAAACTTATTTTGACCACAGTGACCATCCCTACTACTGTGGGCTTTGACCCTGAATTATAACTTGGAATATATTGAGTATATATAAGCTTACTGAGAATGAAAAGACAAATGCAATCGAAATCGGACCTGTAGTCCATCATTAACCCACTGGACTCAGCCCATGGATCATTGTTTGAAACTATTGAGGTCCTCGCCCTATAAACAAGTACATCTTACATATTTGCTTGGCATAAAAAGACGAATGCACATACCCAACTGACAATTATACCTTGGTCAGTCCTTATCCACAGGATCAGGGACCTACCTAAATAAGACTCAAAGTACCACTGGTCGGTCAAAACGAGGAAAGGCACAGATACATGTTTTACAACAAAGAATACTAGTAGTAGCTTTCGATATTGTTGTTATGTAATAAAATCAAACAAAAATCGAGCATAGAGTAACACGGTCAATTTAAATTCTATTTTGTAACAAAACCGTGCAAAACTTTGGATAGTACTGTACAACATGATGCATAGCGAAGTTGACAAATTTTACTCAGCACGAATTATTTGTAAAAATGACAATAATTCTATGAAAGAAGAACAGCTTTCCGTCAACTTTTTCTTTTGAAAATATGACGCAACAAATGTACCCGTATTTATTCTTTTAAAAATTATTTTATTATTATTATTATTATTATTATTTATTAGATTACCATGGCGTGGCGAAACAATCGTGGAGGGGGGAGGGGGGGAGAAAGTCTTAGCCATCTGAACTTAGCACAGGCACTCGTTTCTCTCAGTAGAAAGGTCTACTATTGACAACACCCTCTCCGTTCTACAAATTATAAAAGGGGAGTGGGAGTTGTTAATAGTTGTCTGTTTTTTACTGACCGTAACAATTGCCCATGAAACTCAGAATGAAAATAATATTTAAAAAAATCAAGGATAAATAAATAGATCATCATCTAATATTCCCTGTCATACTCAACATATGGTCATATACTTATTACCTGATTATTTCAATACAAAGTGCCGTTATTATGTAAACTTCTGCAAATTTTCATCTGTGTCGGCTGCTACTGTACCGCCAGATACCGCCTACACGCTTCTCACAACCCATATTTTTTCAGACTACAGCGTCTGTGCGCATTAATCCGAGACCATGTATTGTGACATCATCGGTATGTTGTGACGTATATCGCGTCCTACCTTGTAACATTGTCAGCCCTGTGTTCCATCACTGCAAGAAAAGAATTCTTGACTTTTTCCACCACCGTATTGGAAATATCTTTCCATTCGGCACTAAACCACTGTAGAGACCAAATGTGATCTAAATTGAGAGTCGTGCATTTATCAAAGCGTGTGGTTTTATCCAATGGCATTCTATCGCCAAATTTACAGTATTGAGGTCCTATGAGTAATATGCTCAGTTGCAAGGCCAAGGCCATGGGGTTATCAAGTGTAACGTAAAATATTTGTTCTTAAACAGGATTCTAAACTTTAGCAAGAACAAATAATTAAAACTTCAGATGTACCAGTGGGCGTCAATATAATGGCAGCGGATCATTGTAAATAAATCTCGTCGTCGTTGTCATCATCGTCATCATCATCAGCAGCAAATTATCTCTCAACATCATCATACGCCGCAGGACCGCCATCATCGCTACCGAATTGTTATCATCGTCGTCGTCAACGTTAGCAGTTTCGTCTGAGATGCTCGTTATGTTGTTAATATTGTTGTTGCTGTTGTTGTGATGATGATGATGATGATGATGATGATGACCGAGTGGTTAAGATATTAATCAGATTTAGTGGTTAAATGAACTTATGTTTAAAGTCCGAGTTTCCTCTGACCCTTCACACCCCATTTTTGATATTTGGACATTTTCACCCCAACATAAATGTCCAAATATCAAAAATGGGGTGTGAAGGTTTCAGAGGAAACTCGGACTATTATGTCTAGTGCTGAGAGAATCTTATGATGTGTGTTTGTGTGTGTGTGTGTGTGTGTGTGTGAGAGAGAGAGAGAGAGAGAGAGAGAGAGAATTCATTTTGAAATGATCCCTGAACTAAAGAAATAGTTCTACATCACTTCCCACAATATACAATGTAACTTTATTCCAAGGTTTGACAAGCCATGTTCCTAGGGAGTGAATGTGAAGAAGTTCGCGAATAAAATGATACATTTTTTCTTCAGTTTTATTTATTTATTTATTGATTTATTTGCCTTACATGGCAAAATGTTGAAACTAAGTGAAAGTTACTCCCCCAACTCTCCAAAAAAGAAAAGAAAAATTGTTCCTTAGATAAAACTGGAATTAAAATGAAATGAGTTTGGAAGGTTGTACTGTAGATGACATAGAGAATTGTACATATGTGACAGCTAACATATCTTTTATACTGGAATCGGTTGATGAGAAACCAGCCTAGTCCACAATAAAATATATCGATATGTTCTCAAAGGATATAACAGTCAATAAAAACGGATAAGTAGCCAGGTAACCATTTGATACAGAGAAATAATAATAATAATAATAATAATATAATAATAATAATAATAAATACTCTAGCTTAGCTGTAACCGGATGGAAGTAGGTTCAGTTCTGTACATCCATCGCTCAGCTCGGCAATATTGTCCCTGTCTCCCCATACTCTCTCTCTCTCTCTCTCTGTCATCGTTGTGTGTGTCTCTCTCTCTCTCTCTCTCTCTCTCTCTCTCTCTCTCTCTCTCTCACACACACACACACACACACACACACATACACACACACATGCAACTACACACACAACCACGTACTTACACATGGACGCTGACTTCTTTCATCATAAATGATACATTGGTTTTATTTGATATGGGCAATAAACCTATCTCATTTTTTAAGATCTTTTGCGCTACATTTCTTTTTGTCATCGTCTTGTTCATGTCGTGGTAATTATCGTCGTCGTATTTTGTAAATCTGTATTGCAGGTGCCCCATGATAGTTCACAAAGTAATTTAGGACCGACCATTTAATTTTCTAGGTCAGTAAGTGGACCTGGTATTTTCTTTCGTACCAGATTTCATTTTCTATTACCGCAAACTATTTTTTCGTTATCGCGTTATCAGCTAATATAATGGATATGATTATAGTTCGTTCTCTTCTACAATTCAAAACAGGAATATTTTCTTTTTAAAGTTATTTGATGGAGAAATAATGTTTTTTTTTTTTTTTTTTTTTTTTAACCAATCCAAGCCCAACCAGCGCCAGAAAATAAAATGACCGAACCCTTATTATTGAGGAAGCTGCTGAGCTGTGAAACAATGAACTGAGTTTGCAGACACGAATATTTGAGACTCTGGGTGCTCTCGCCTTTACCGATCACTGCCATCTCACCTTTGTCTGTGTGGGTTCGAGTCTCCGACTCGGCCAGTGTTGGTATGCGAGAAAGCTTGCCAGTAGCTTTCCGTGGGTCTGTGGTTTTTCCCGGGGTTTTCCCGGGTTCTTCCTCCACCAATTATACTAGCCGCAATGCAAAAAAAAAAAAACACGACGAATATTGTGGAACAAAGAGCTTTTTATCTTTAAAGTATCTATATAATTTTGTACATTTGTACGCTTTTTTTGTGGTTTGAACGCGAAAACATGGACTTTAGACTTTGCATGTTTAAATACCTACAAGGCAACATGGACTTTAGACTTTGCATGTTTAAATACCTACAAGGCAACATGGACTTTAGACTTTGCATGTTTAAATACCTACAAGGCAACATGGACTTTAGACTTTGCATGTTTAAATACCTACAAGGCAACATGGACTTTAGACCTTGCATGTTTAAATACCTACAAGGCAACATGGACTTTAGACTTTGCATGTTTAAATACCTACAAGGCAACATGGACTTTAGACTTTGCATGTTTAAATACCTACAAGGCAACATGGACTTTAGACTTTGCATGTTTAAATACCTACAAGGCAACATGGACTTTAGACTTTGCATGTTTAAATACCTACAAGGCAACATGGACTTTAGACTTTGCATGTTTAAATACCTACAAGGCAACATGGACTTTAGACTTTGCATGTTTAAATACCTACAAGGCAACATGGACTTTAGACCTTGCATGTTTAAATACCTACAAGGCAACATGGACTTTAGACTTTGCATGTTTAAATACCTACAAGGCAACATGGACTTTAGACTTTGCATGTTTAAATACCTACAAGGCAACATGGACTTTAGACTTTGCATGTTTAAATACCTACAAGGCAACATGGACTTTAGACTTTGCATGTTTAAATACCTACAAGGCAACATGGACTTTAGACTTTGCATGTTTAAATACCTACAAGGCAACATGGACTTTAGACTTTGCATGTTTAAATACCTACAAGGCAACATGGACTTTAGACCTTGCATGTTTAAATACCTACAAGGCAACATGGACTTTAGACTTTGCATGTTTAAATACCTACAAGGCAACATGGACTTTAGACTTTGCATGTTTAAATACCTACAAGGCAACATGGACTTTAGACCTTGCATGTTTAAATACCTACAAGGCAACATGGACTTTAGACTTTGCATGTTTAAATACCTTCAACATATCTTCAATATGATGAGCTACGCTTAAATTTAAAACCATAAATACATACTGCAAAATAATTCTGAAAGATAACCTGTCTTCTCATAAGACGTGTTTCAAATAAGTATTGGCATTTGCCAGACCGTTTTCCAATGAGCCATTTTTTGGAGCATGTACCGTTAGTTAACAAAGTACATTTCATTGCTGTTTCCATCTAAGTAACTATATAATTAGTTCCTTTGAACGTAATACAGAATCTTGCAACACAGTATCAGCATTCGCATAGTGAAGGTGTTTATCAACAACATGCAGTCATGTTTATAGATAATAAAAGTGCTGTCGATACATCTAGAAAGAACGAATTTACAGATATAGTGACGCGAAAATATCGTTAAACATCCAAATTACGCGTTTAAATACAGGTTTCTGTCCATTATTTCTGAGAACTTTTGCACACAATTTTATGTTATCCCAAATTCTTTAAGACGATGTTCCGGTAACTTTATGATTCCGGATTGAGCAACTGCCAAATGCACGTTTATTTTCTGTCTGACCTTGCACTAGACGTGTAACAGGAATTCTTCTAAAAAGAATATAAAAAATTCCCCTTAGTGGGACAATGGCCCACTTGCCGATACAAAATAATACAAAACTGGGAACAATAATGGAACGTATGAAAAATTTAAGGTGCCATCAAAATCCAGTGAAGGGTCGAGGAAATCCTCCTCACCGTTTGAGCAAGGGAAAAGCACCACTTAAATAAATAGGTTACTGGTATATATATATATATATATATATATATATATATATATATATATATATATATATATATATATATATATATATATATATATATATATATATATATAAATGTAATTGAATTACACAAAGTACCAGGTTACTTCGACGCAAGATTGTATTTCAGATGTTGTGGCATTTTCTTTCCTTATGTTTGTCTGTCTATTTAACTCTCTCTCTCTCTCCTACATGTATATAGGTACCTTGTCAGATTCGTTTTGTCAAACATTTTGTTATGTTGTATGCAGTTAGACCCATTTCTACTCTAACTTCATTTCAGTTAGTCTTAAAATCTAATTCAGCGTGTTTTTCTTTTTTTTTTATCTCGGTGAAAATAACTACTTTGTTTCTATGGAATCCAGATAAACCAAACAGCCAGTTATAGGTTTGAATTCTTTAATGAAAGTATTCCCATCTAATTTGTCTTAAGTCAATAATCTAATTAATGGAAGTGGAAAGTCTGATAAACGGACACAGCATTATCATGATGAGGTTCTGCGAAGGTAACCATGCTAGCATGCAGACGAATCTTTGTGCAAATTGTTATTTATGTGTCAATTGTGACGCATATATTATATTCTCCTAAGCTAGAGTTGCGATTTATCTCATCTTGTTGTTCAGACTTAATTATGCCAGTATATTTTGTTTGTACTAGAAATTCAGAGGACATATTTAGTATAGTTCATTTAACTAAACCTTGCATTTTGGGAGACGCGGTCGCTCGGTGGTAGAGCGTCGGACTCGTAATCAAAGGGTTTTGGGTTCGATATTTATTATTATTATTATTATTATTATTATATATAATCTGTTGGGGAAATAAACAGTTCAATAGGATTCAATTTTAAATTTCCGAAAACTGATGATCCATATCTACTTCAGCCCACATAATGCACACCTTTACAATACTGGGGTGGATGTGCAATCCTCGCACTTGAGAGCCCAGCATGCAGGCAATCGATTGCAGTCTCTACAATTTCAATCAATGCAACGATTTAAAAATACATAACATGTACCCATAGTTTTAAACGGAGAAAAAACTTTAAAGTTTATTTACGAGCAAAAATTCGTTTGAAAGATAATTAGCCCTCATAAAGACATGCTCTTGACATATGGCTGTAAAGACGATGTGTCTAAACAATTGACATATCGCCATACCAGAGATAACCACGCCAAACCCACTAGAAAAACCCATAACGTAAAATCAGAGTATTTATGTTGACACTTACCCCTGCTAAATTAGTCTTACTTATTTTATTGTATACCGAAAGTTTCATTAAAAATGTTTGGAAAATGTTACTTATGATGAGTTCAATTTGTATATAATATATAGTGATAGTCGGCCAGGTGATGGACATTAGGCCTGAATATTTGACAAGCTTCCAGAGTGCGCCTATAAATAGCTTGATGCATCGCATCTTTGCTGGCGATATCATTGGTCGGCGATCCATAGGTAATTCAGGTGTAAGGGTTTGTCTGACATACATACGTTAATTGACCCCAGGAAAATATTTCAAAATGTCCTAGACAAATATGTCAAAACTGAACTGTCAATTAAGGGGATACAATTCTACCCCAAAACAGATTTGTCCAGTAGAGAAACTGTCCCTAACAGATCCATAAATTATACACAAATGCCGGATAATCAGGAACGGGCTATATAAATTATGAGGTCGATCGATTATTTATAAAGCCACATTCCAGTTAAACTTATGGATAGAAAAATATTAAATAGATTGATATTCTGGTACATATTGTTCTGTAGCATATTGACCCTTGTACCTAAGTTTTTTATATTATGTTAGTTTTTCAATGAAAACTTGCCGTAACAGGGACAACTGATATTTTACAGCTGCGAGCAACGAAGTCTACAAAAGAAGATGCGGAAGTTGTTAGCGAAAGGTACAGATACATGGATCTCAGTGAATAGAAAAAGTTATTATTTGTAAAAGTACTAAATTGGTTTCGGACAGAAATGTCAGGACGATAAAAAGAACACTGACGTTAGAGTTTCATATTGTAATACTCTTACAAAAAAGTAAACTACTCAGTGAATAATGTAGACAAAGGATTTTAGTTTTGACGCATCATAGCTTCGTAATATTCATATATTAGAAGAAAAAAAAGTCTGTAGCTATACCGTTTTTTCTTTCTAAATTTTCTATGGATGCTGCTCACTATAAAAAAAAATAAAAGAATCCCACAAGTTCTGTTGTTAAAGCTATCAAGTGTGAAAAAAGCACATATAAAGGTCATCTGTTTTCAACATCTACCGCTTATAAAGGATTAGCTTACGCAAATTCTCTTCTTATAGGTTGGAAAATTTTTCTCCTGATATGTTTGTAAAACTACAGAACTCCTTAAGAACTCTCGTCTGCTTTTCTTCTCTCTCTCTCTCTCTCTCTCTCTCTCTCTCTCTCTCTCTCTCGTGCCATATGTGACAAACATACACGGAAATCTGTGGAGTGAGAGAAAAAAATATAATTTTCAGCTGGATGAAAACCTTGAACTTGAACTTACACCCAGTAACCTACAAGAACCTGTATCTTTATTAATGGCATGTGTAGTACACTTTCCGTGGGATTTTTATACAGTGTTTTACAATATTAATGATACAAAGTTGCAAAAGCCCGTCGACACCAGAACTCAGTACTGTCTAGCTGTCATACAGTCATACAAATACTGCAATCTATGTGATGCTTTGTTGTTGTTTTTTTTTTTGTTTACCATACAATTAGTTCTAAAACAGATCATTTTTAAATATA
Organism: Margaritifera margaritifera; assembly: GCA_029931535.1. NCBI lineage: Eukaryota > Metazoa > Mollusca > Bivalvia > Unionida > Margaritiferidae > Margaritifera > Margaritifera margaritifera. Next base: position 6,071,512 of record JAQPZY010001645.1, read on the forward strand.
AATTGTCTAGGAGCCTCTCTTTCTCACTCACTCTGTGTTGGTTCTCCAGTCAATATATCAGTTTTCTCTCGGTTAATCTCTCTCTCTCTCTCTCTCTCTCTCTCTCTCTCTCGAACTAGAACTATGATGGTAAAACTGACAGATGAACCGATCAGGAGAACTATAATGGTAAAACTGACTGATGAACCGATCAGGAGAGAGAGAGAGAGAGAGAGAGAGAGAGAGAGAGAGAGAGAGAGAGAGAGAGAGAGAGAGAGAGATTGCGTATAAACAACAATCTTAACGGCAGTTGATAGAAATTGTAAGGAAAGCAAGCCTTGTTTCCGTTCAATGAAAAATATATACACCTCGCGGTATATCAGAAGTACAGAGCACATGCTACACATACGAAATTTATAAAATGAGACATTATTGATTTGGGTTTCACATTGAGTAGTTATAAGCAGTGGTGCAGTTGATTTTAAATCTTACATGTACGGTACCGACCTTCCTACCTCATCTTTCCAGTACGGCCGTACTGGTAATAAATATCCTACTGGTACGGCGTACCTGACCGTACCATCTTATTTGCCCCACTATTATAAATATGTATTAAAAATATATACACGACTGGGATGAACAGGATAAACTTTTGACTATAAATCAGCAGCTGCCTGAATTTTTTTTTTTTTTTTTTTTTTTGTTGCGGGCGGAGGATAAAAAAATATTTCAATATTACAAAAGAACGCACGCCTGTACTTGGTTATTGGATACATATCTAAATGGGTACATTTAGATATGAACAACGCAATAAGATGTTGGCCGCTGTCACAATAAAAAAATAAAATAAAATAAAAGGACTTGAAGGAGAAAGTAAAAGAGAAGACGAAAAGGAAGAAAAGATGCTAAATGTTTTGGAATAGGGTGCTTCATGGATCGCTATTCTCGCATACGAACAGTAATAAATATATTAATTTTAAGCACTTACAAAATTCTACCTGAACATGGTTGATGACATCAACGTCGTCTGAAAAATTTATACTTGTGTCATACCATCATCCAAAGCATGACAACAAAAGCAAATCCAAAACGACAAATTTACAGTATGTATGTATGTATGTATGTATGTATGTATGTATGTATGTATGTATGTATGTATGTATGTAGTTTAGTCACAAACACAATACTACCTTGAGATCGAATCTATTAATAAATTAATCTAAGTGGGTCAGTTAGTAACCTGTTAATGGTTAATTTGATGATACAAAACAAAGCCCTGCAGGAGCCTTGGTTAATTATAGATTTTATGGCTCTGATGCTGTCACCTATACAGGTGTTTTATGTTTTGCTAGTATTCAGTCATTCAGTCATCCGAGTGGTCGAATTTGCTGGTAAACATATATCTGACTTTCCCAATACATACATTGTTATCTTCACAGTTCTTCAATAGACAATTGATAATACCTGTTTGTACGAGTAGTTTTGTGACTGTGTAAATAAAGGCTTTATTTGACTTCTAATTGGTTTGCAATAGACACAACGTGTGAAGTTTCAGTGGTGGATCCTATTCCAACACACACACACACACACACACACACACACACGCATCTCAATATCTCCATAGAATTGTGGCTTTCATGATAATGTATTGTTTTTGTTCAGCATCATTTTTGTGACTACAACCCAGATTTCCAGGGAAAATAAAATCCGGACAAATTACAGTTCTGCAGGTAATTTGCAAAAGACTTACAAATTTTACATTCGCAATCTGAAAAGGTAGCTTGCCTCATCCTGTTGTATGTAATCAAAAGTGATTGCATTCAGCTGCTTTTTATGTGTCCCATGATAAACTATAATTATGATTTTCCCATTATCAACTCCTTGACATTAGTACCCATGTATAATAAATCTCATTATGATTTGCCCATTATCAACTCCTTGACATTAGTGACTTTTTATTTTTTTCTTAAACTTGGTAACAAAGGTTTTTCTGTCACAATAATTAAAGTCCAAAAAGTTTGAAAGTATGTAATAATAAAATTATCTAATAGTTTAATATATAATGAGACCATCTATTTATCACCATGATACACATGTTGTAAGTAAAATGTCGTAGCTCGAAGTCAACACACATTTTGTGCTATTCTGCTAATGAAACATTTTGACGGACGGATACGTGGTATTTCTGGTGTACATATCAATGTACTGATGGACCGAAGCAAAAACAACATGCCTCTTCTGTAATCGCAGTGGGGTTACAGAAAAATACATTGAGGACTATATCTATTGATATATCTGTTCACATTTCATAAATGTGATTACAGTGATTCGTTGTTCTAAGTTTGGGATCCTTTTTCACAGCTACAATTTCAGGATATTTTATAGTGTACATAAAAAAGCTTTGTGTTGTTGCCTTTTGAAATTTCGCCATAAGGGTAACATAGTTAGCAGAAATGCTGCAACTGATGGGTGCTAATTATCATTGTTAACAATGACATTGACGGTTTCATTTGGGTTATAAAGAGATGGCGGGTACTGTATTAGGGTGTAAGACTTTATGGCAGGAAATGTGTCAATAGAGATGCTAATTATCATCGATAATAAGGACATTCACGGTTACATTGGGGTTATAATTAGGAGCAGCAAGGAAGGCGTGCCGACTTTTTTCCGTGGCGAGTGGGTGAATATGATATCCATTGTAGAAAAATAGATTTCCGTATGTATGTGTCCCTGGTTGAGTGTCAACGCGTAACAATATTGCCTTGATTCGCTTTCACACTGTGGTTATAAAAAAATAGCGCCCGTGTTGACTGAAAAAATATTATAATTATTTTTTTTTCATTTAGAAATATAACATGTATTTATATAAGAATGGACAGATTTATCAACGATTACGAGAAAAATTCGCCACGAGTGCGTGAACGACGACTGCATACTGATCCTGGTTGCCTTAAAAATTATATCATACAAGCATTACGAAAAATATCAAACGCGTCACAACAACGTTTAGGTGATAAATATATATTAAGACTGTATTGTTCGCTTTTTTTACGCGCAAAATGGCGCGAGTTAAAGGACTACGAAAATTCTTTATGATACGAGAAAATCAGTAAGGAAAATCTTATTATGATTGAAACATTATTAGAAGAATCATGGCGAACTCCATCGTATTTCGACTAGTGATAATTATCACATAGGGTGTATTATGACGATGATTATCAGTTTTTGTTACTACATAGTAATAACCTGATCAGTAACAACTAATAACACCAGAGATAACTAGTTTTATATTACTAGTTGTTGTTAGTAATATTAGTAATTACTGATAACATAAACAAATACTAGTAATATTTTATTAATTTTTTGTGCGTAAAAAATATAGTGATATTAAAAAAGAGAAATCTCAGCGATATTCTCTCAATAATGTTTGAAAATATTAAACAAGGACGCGTCTAACGAAGATATACAGAACCGTCCGAATATAGATTCGTGAAAGAATTGCAATTAATGGTGGAATCTATCGATGGTATTCCGACTATGAAACTTTTGAAGTTAGCAACGCAACTTGACCGAGTTCGTCTCCGTCTCGGAGAAAAATATAATCAGCGACGTAATAATAATCAACGAGCTAAAGCGCTACGTCAACTCGTTTCGGAAACGCTGCGAGCGCAAGAAGATGCAAACAGCACAAACGATATTCCTGTACGAGAAGCTCAGCGATGTGACGATGCTGATGCTGATATACATCCGTTTAAGTTAGATTTTAAAACGTCTGATAACCATGGTGATAACCTTTCAGAACTACCCGTTGGAAAAATAAAGACAAAAAAAAAAAAAAAAAAAAAAAAAAAAAAAAAATACTATTAACATGCTCACGTGTGGGTTTTTGTATTTACTTTAAAAGTTATTGATTTATGGTTTGTTTGTTTGTTTTTTTTTGTTTGCTTGTTTTTTTTTTTTTCTCTGACGTCCTCGCGCGTATTTGATCAAGAAGACGCTTGAAATTATCTATTTCGGACAACACCTTGATCTGTGTAAGTATAATTTTGTAATCGTATTTAGGCTACGCTCAGCCGCAGTAAGAATTTCAGCATTATTCTTCGTAGGTGTATCTACCCGTGACGAAACAAATTTACCTACCGTTCTGGTAACACCTGCGATGATCGAAATCACGTTAACCGCGACAGCATCTGGTGCGCCAACGACTGTCGCCGTCTTTGCAATACCTGCGACGTCAAGCCCGATCGTTGCCGCGGCTGTATACGCACAAATGTCATCGACGATATTACATGCGCGTTTGTATCCATTGATGAGTCTAATACGTTTATTTATTTCATCTCGTAGTTCTTGTTCTGCGTCGATAATTTTATTAAGTCGGTATTGCTGAGGATCAACACGGTAAAATTTATCAACACCATCTGATGTGTGAAACCGTTGCATCTTCACAGCTCTTCTATCAATAATGTTACTGAGGAGTATAATTGCGACACAGGATTATCATCTGAAGGTGGTATTCTGGCAAATGTAATTAAATCTATCCAGCTATTATTTTAATTCTTTTTTTCTATTTTTTAAAAATTTATTAATTTATTTATTTATTTATTTTTTTTTTTTTTTTTTGGGGGGGGGAGCACTGAAAGTACCACAACGGTATGATCATAATTAAAATATTTCGAAAAACTTAAATATCCTTCCGTGATTCTCCCGCCCTGTTGACTACCACGTTCTCCAAGATTTAAACTGATATAGCACTCACTTTGAATTCTAACTGAGAATTTATCTTCTATTTTTTTGCGAAAATTGTTATTCTGAAAAGTTCGTATTTTTCATTAAATACTAGCCTGTGTCGTTCGTTGATCAATCGAGTCAACGTTGGTTTGACATTCTTGCCGGTAAATGTAATCAGTGTGATTTTCTCGTGGACGAACTCGATTCTGGTGTTGTAGAAGGAATCGTTATTTTGTCCGCGGTTCCTTGACAGGTGGTCGTGAATCCGCCCGCGTTAGCGCTATGATTCCTAGTAGGCCACGAGTTGTCGCTGGTACCATAGTATGCTTCCACTCAGCGATTTTTACCTGACCATTTTCCATTATTGTATGTGATCGTATACGACGGTAAATTAACTTCTTATTGGCGTAGATATTCATCTACGAGCAGCACGAAATTTGTGTCTATGTCAGTTTGTTCCCCCAGCTGATCCAAGACATCATCATTGCGAGAAACTAAACCAGAGACTTCATCGTCCTAGTTTAGCGCGTTAAGATCTTTTTCATCGCTCATCGTAATATAAAACGCCCATGTACTCAAATACAAATTCCAAAAATATCAATGTGTATCTCTGGATTAATATTTAATTCGTACATTACAATTAGATCCCCCGCAGTTAATTTTACGGGTACGCTAGATGAAAAATATTTCATTTTATTGTCGACTGGGTTCGGTGAAAGATATATTAAAAATTAATACGAATTTTTACAGAATATCTTAATTTCATGTGATCCACATTTAGCGGTAGCCTTTCTATAAATACCAGATCGATGTAGACTGTTAACTGTGCACGTTATGAAGTCGTCGGGGGGTGGGGGTGGGGCTGGCTATTCCAAATATATTGGACGGTTGGCACATATTTGATAGCCTTGTCGCGAATACTATACAATGACCACCTTCGACCGACGCAAGAATTAACAATGTCATCAACGTCTTATTTGTTGCGGCGCGTCTGGTGTTAGCCGGATCTTTTAATCCCACGATCGAGTTAACGTTCAGGCTTAGGTAGCCGCTCATTTTGTTGCTGGCTATTTTTACTCGTTCTCCGACGATTGTATCTATGTGATCTTTAATAAACGCCATTTTATATATGTAATCTGTAATAAACGCCATGGAAACACCAGAATCTACGATTGACCCATTGTTGGTCGTGACATAATAGTCTACTTTGTTAGTTCGTAATTTAATAAGTGCATCAAAGATTTTCAGATTAGACAACTTCAACTGTCCGGTTTTATCCTGAAGCACAACAACTTCCCCCGAGTCAACCCTGACAACGCAGTTAATGAACTCAGATAAATCATCCTTGGTTGCAAACCTTGACACGAGGATATATTCAAGTATTGGGTTGATTGGATCAATCGCGTTATCGATCGAGCGTAATGCATCGATAACTTCACCTCCACATATCGGACCGTCTTGTGCGGTTTGAGTTGGACGCGTTAAATAAAATAACGATCTTGATTTATATATTCTAGCGATATAATCAATAACCTCACGCGGTGGAACTAACCCGTACGAGTCAAAATAAACTCTACCACGTGGACGTATCACGTATGCAACCCAGTGTGTACCTGGCCCTGAAGATAAATCTAAATTTACCATACCAGCTTCGTACGTACAGCCAACTATACATCTCGTTGATCGATTATATATCGTACGCGTCTGTTGACAATGAAAATGTATACCAATAAACGCCACTGTTTCGTGAAAACGTAAACGCACGGCTTCCACGTAAACCTCCAAATGGACCTTGTCATATATTTGGCCACCTATAATAAATGCGTACGATGCAAGTGCAATTTCCTGTGTACGTCACTGTGGAGTTTCAACCACGTTAGCAAGAAACAACTTAAATTCCGGTCTGGTTCAACAGTAGTATGGGGTGAGTACTGGGGGTCAATGGGGTCTCCTATGTTAAACAGGTCAAAAATTTATAGGGTCTAGGGAAATTTAACATGGGACACTTTGGGGTCATACGAGAAAGAGGAACAGGCGTGGGGCACTTGGGGTCACACACACACAGTGGAAAGGCAATAATAAAAAATAATCTTTTCTTGTGAAATGGGTTTCCCTGAAAAGGGCCGTTGGTTTTTTTTTTTTTCTTTTTTTTTTTTGGGGGGGGGGCCAAACAGAGAAGGTATCTCCTGGAAGGTCTTCTTTTTCTGAGACTGCGTCGGACTTCAGTGGGAATAGTTATCTACTATCCATTATTAACCTTTATCCTGATTCGTGGACTATTTTGACTTTCTACTGTGAGCATAGTGCACCTAAAGTAGCATCACTTGAACATTCTTATACAATATCAAAGATAAACATTAATTTCAATACATTCACTTACTAAAAGCTAGTAGTGGCTAAAGTTTAATAGCCTTCATACATTCCGTTTCGTACTGATTGACCTAGTCACGCGAACGTCTTTTAGCTACTGTGAGCAGTGTACACAATGAAATATTGTCAAATGAACGCAGTAATAATTTTTTAAAACCTATGGGTTGCCTCAAACAGAAAGAAGGTTACCCTTTCTTTTAATTTCTGAAGACAAGGGTAAATTCTGTGATAGAAATGTTCATTGGCAAAATTGTTTTCATTCATCAGTTTTTTAAAAAAGTCGTGTTACAATTCTTGTCGAATGATTGCAGTAGCATTTGTTGTATGCCTCCCAAATATTTAAGATAGGTTATGTTTTTTTTTTTTTTGCTGCACACGCCTTGCGGCTACAAACAATGTTACAACATTTCCCAAAACCGAAGACAGGAGAACAGTAAAAACACGTCTTGTTCGATTGGCAGTCAAAAATGGACTGACTGAAAATAGGGCATACATTGTTACAGTTTTACTGAACGCATGTTTGGGCTCAAGAATGAGAGTGTAGAATAGGACGGGTTATAGAGTGCAGAATTGGATGGGTCATACTCGAGTCATTCTTACACCGTAAAGCTATGTGCTTGTTTGGGGTTTTTTTTTGGTTTCCTTCGGAAAACGGTAGATCTAGAATTTTTTTTTCGCGACACATTGCAGAGCCAAAATAGGAACAAAGCTAAGATACCTGACATGCACAAGAACAACTAAACTCAAGATTTTATGTAATCCAACGATTGACCTATGGAAGAAAAATCGTTGTACAATTTTTAAGGTGTGCAAGTTTTTGAAAAATTTACAAAACTAACGTCACATTTCACATAATCATTGTGACTACTGCCAACATTTGTGGAGAGGCATCTTAAAAACGGGGACAGATACCATGATCATTTCAATCGAAATCATTGTATAAGAAACTTAGTGTGTGTTTGTGAAACAGAGAGAATTGACATTTCGACGGAGAGAGAGAGAGAGAGAGAGAGAGAGAGAGAGAGAGAGAGAGAATATTTTATTCCTACTTTTAAAAATATCACGACACTTATTTGTGGAGAGGTATCTTAAAAACGGGAACAGATACCATGATCATTTCAATCGAAATCATTGTATAAGAAACTTAGTGTGTGTTTGTGAAACAGAGAATTGACATTACGACGGAGAGAGAGAGAGAGAGAGAGAGAGAGAGAGAGAGAATGAGAGAATATTTTATTCCTACTTTTAAAAATATCACGACACTTACGTTTTTTATGGTATATTTTCCTTAAGAAATTTCAAAAAACACACATTCCATTAAAAAATCACATCTATAGGAAAAAAATCCTCTTTTTTCGGTAAAATATCACAAGATTGCATTGGAGACATAGTCTACTAAAATCCTTCTTTTGAAAACGTAGATGTAAAATTCTCACAAAATATTATATCCAAACGTTCCGTGATGTATTTTGACTTAAGGCTGATACAATTTCCATTGATCCCAAAATTATATGATGGGTTGTGTGTTAGCTTTTATTTTGTAAAGAGACTAACGGTCAGGCACAGAAGAAAAAACACGTCTATTCTTCTCACTGTGTCAATAGCAACTGAGGGCGATTCAAAGCGAACGCGGTAAGAAAATATTTGTAGCCAATGAAATTATTTATAATGAGTGACTAAGTGTTTTGTTATAGATTCCAGACAGGCAGTGTGGCAAAATAATGCCTATGGATTGGATTTTTTACGATTGCGGTGCAGACAGACTAGAGGGAATTTGCAATCAGGTTAAGAATTCGTGTCCTGTAACATTTTTTTCTCGCCATGCTAAATACTGAACTGTAACATTATTGGCTCGGGTTTTGAAACTGAAAAAAAAAATGTTGTCACTGAGTCATTTTGACACACACACATACACACAGATAGGTAGAGAGAGAGAGAGAAGGGCTACACTATTTAGAGGTAGTTTTTTTTTTCAAACTAGTGAATTTGGAAACTTGTATGAAGCTACTATTTCTGGTACAGTTACAAGTTTGTGTGTTTGGAAAAAGGGCAAACATCGGATAGACATTTGTGTCGTGACACATGTAAAGTTGAGAGTCTGTGCTAGTTTCAAAAACCACAAATCAATAACTGCATCTTCAAAGAATCAACATAGAACGAACTCCGACAACAGCAATAACAACTTTATTACCAAACTAAACTAACTCTCAAATGCAAGCAAGATAACAAACACATCACTCCTTGATCTCATGCTACAACCATTCCTAACCTGATATAGAACAACACCGAAATTCCGATATAGTTTTCAATCACGTCCGCTCAAAAACTGATTTCAATCCTACATGAAGTACTAAGCTACAGACAGAGCATTCCACCCAAATTCCGATATAGTTTTCAATCACGTCCGCGCAAAAATTAATTTCAATCCCTTTCCACGCCACAAGATATACATACAACACAGAACCAATTATCGAGATAGTTTTCAATTACCTCTCCACAATTGCAATTTTCAATCCATTCCAAAATTTATTCTCAATCATTATTAGAAATAAATTATAACACACAAAGAGTTTTAAAAAATTTTTATTTTTATTTTTTATAAAACACAAACACACACCACACAACCATTTTTATTTTTTTTATTTTTATTTTATTATTGCCTTTCCACTGTGTGTGTATGTGTGTGTGTGTGTGACCCCAAGTGCCCCACGCCTGTTCCTCTTTCTCGTATGACCCCTAAGTGTCCCATGTTAAATTTCCCTAGACCCTATAAATTTTTGACCTGTTTAACATAGGAGACCCCATCGACCCCCAGTACTCACCCGATGCTACTTTCAACTCAAGGATATCACTTTGAGCGTTGCCGGTGTTGTATTAGACCCTAATGTGAGCAGTGCTGAATTAATTTCACGTAGTAAATTTATATCCATGTTGAGTATACAAATGATTATTTTTCACTGTATACTTCGTCGACGACTTCATTCATTAATAACTTATACGTGGGACGATCCGTGATATCCTGGATGAGTAATTGTCGAGACATATATGTTGCTTCGTTGATTACTTCATCGGAACTGGTCCTTCTGACATTTCTAACCGTGATGCACGAGCATCCACGGTCATACACACAAGATCGTCTTGCACGCCGGGACCTTGATTTAGTTTAGGAGTTGTAGATACAGCGTTGTCGCTGCCATTTTTTTTTTTCTGGGGAATTTGAATTGCAAAATATTGTCTAACATATTTTTCATAATCTTGTAAAAACTGAATAGTTAAAATGTTTCTCTCGATAAGTACGTGAGGTTTCATTGTAGGTTTAATCAACGGAGCAAAAGGTTGTTCAAAATCTGCGGCAAGTTCATCTCACGCGGTTTGTCTCGCGTCGAAGATATCTCTGACTCCATCACGAACTACGCTATAATCGCGTAGTATTTGAAGTTTTTCTCGCTAGCGAATTGGCGCTAGTTGTTAAAATCGCGAAATACATCGTAACACGATTGATCGTCTGCAGACGGAACAACGAAATATAATTTATCCCAGCTAACGAATGATCAGATTTTACAACAGCTGAGTCTTTTCTGATCCAGACAGGTCAATACTGATCGCTCTGATCGAATCTGGAAATGCTGCATGATGCTTTTGCCGTTGTGGTGTTGATACACCTGGGGAAAAATCTATCACGTCAAGGCTGCTATTTATGTTTATTATTATTATTATTATTATCATTATTATTTTAATTACCCTACATGTTAACACGTTGTCGTTTATTTGATGCCAGTTTGATTATTTAAACAAAACGAACATGACTTTATACTGTGTGCGATGCTGTACACGAACGAAAACCAATGACGCAACACCGGTCACTCTGACCAACGGGAGGTTTGCCTTTAAAGGAATATGTACACGTTGTGGGATCATAAAATATTAACTTACTGAATCAAGTCCACCGCAGTATGTTAGCATGCCACGCATTAGCGCGTCCGGATCAAGTCCACCGCAGCATGTTAGCATGCCACGCGCCAGCGCGTCCGGATCAAGTCCACCGCGGTATAAAAAATAATAATATTAATCTTGACGTGTTAACACATCACGGCTGTGATATCGTATCCGCGTTAGGAAATCTTCCCGGATTTCCAGGTATTAAATATCCAGGTGAAAAACATATTCCAGGTTATAATTACTACGAACCTGGAACACGATTAGATATACGATTTGATTCAAACAACGTACCACGGCGTGGAGAAGAACCCGTAAACGGTGTTCATGCTGCTTGTGTTGGAATGATCTCGCGTATAAAAGATCAAAAGATATACGTGATAGACACATCGCTGATGTAAATCTTGTTCATGATTTAAACGCGATTACGTCACCGGCGATTGGTGAACAAATAACGAGGCATCAAGCGGTCGCGGCAGCGTTAAACAACACAGAAACACGCGCGACCGGGTTAAGCCCGCCGATGCGATGAAAAAAAGAAAGAAAGATAAAAAGAAGAAAATAAAGGAGCCTTTGTTACCGCCAACGTCAAGTAATTAATTAGCAGGGTTAAATGAACCTATACTTGGACACAACGCCGTTGTAAGATGTTTGTACGCACCTGAAGAACTGAAGAACTCGCAGGTGGAGTTCGAAGAGCTAAGGATCCTATTTGGGGCCTATCAATGCATAGAATCTTACACGTCACTTTTCATCATAATACGCCTGCGACATATTATCTTGTGACGGGAGGACTTCAGCGCGGTTTTGTACATGAGGAACTACAGGTAGTGCCCGCAGACACACAATTCCCACCCCGTAAAATACTAACGAGGTAAATTACCAGCGACTCTTTCGCGGTTACATTCGAGGCATGTCAGCCTGACATTGCCGCGTTCATAACTCTATTGATTGTCACTGCAGTCCAAGCTAAACTGCTGAGAGTCACCGCTGGTATAACTCCATAAAAGTTTAATATTACAACGGGCACAATCATTTTTTTGCACGCGCACCAGTGAAAAAACATCCACGGTCAGATCGTAGGCGCGTCTGTGTTCTACATCGACGCGTTTATACGAAACTAATTTTTTGCGATCAGCGTACGAATCGTCTTGGGATCCTCACATGGAGGTTTTGGACACGATATAGCCGCCTCAAGAACAACTCTACTCAGTTGTGACATATATACCACACGGGCACGATAATATATGCTAAATTTGACCACTCTATGCGATCATCAACTATGCAAATGAGTTTTGGATGAAATATTCTCAGTCCTTGAGAACTATGTAACGTAAATGCGTAACTGACATGCCAATCTTCAGACGCCAACGCGGGTACAACCGCGTCGAAATTAACTCGTACAGTTATCGTTCAGCACAAGAATCTGCGTTGTGTCTGTACCAGGTACAGCAATATATATATATATATATATATATATATATATATATATATATATATATATATATATATATATATATATATACATATATATATATATACTATACTATACTATACTATACTATACTATAGTAGGACAGAGATTTTATTTCCGCGGCAAGACGATGAGTGAGGTTTTAGCAGATCCACTTCCACCTTTGAGATAACATAGTTTATGATACGCAAGTGGATCTATTATCGATGGCGCAATCGACAACGTAGCGAGATCATCATGCGTTCCATAAGATTGTATATACAGCAGCGTCTTGACGCGAATGAAGATTTTTTTGGTTTGATTCTCCAGTGGATATATGATATTAATGTAGGTTTACAAACGTGTGGAGAAGTTTTAAGAAAGCAACATAATTTAGCATGCTTGGGAAAAACTGAATATCCTCTAGCAGCCGAATATATTTTTTGTCTGTATAAAATGAATATGTAGCTACTCGAATAGCTCCGTTGGGAAATCTATTTATCGTTGATAATAAATTGATACTGACATGTCCAGGCCTAGAAGTTCTTAAATGAGTATATTGGGGCTGTTGTCCGTGACGACAAGTAATGATATGACCACGTGGATAATCACGTAGCTGAGTCCTTGATTAAAAAAATACAACTCGGCTGGATTAGTTACTAATCGCCACGTGACACCGGTGCAGTCATTAGTGGCTCCCGCGGTAAATGTCACTATTATTTTTCGTCCTATGTCTATACAATGAGAAATTTCTTCCAGAGATGTGTCCGCGGACGGAATTGGAAGTAAAATTTGTTTTTGAGCGTTGTAAGTAAAAATAGCTTCTGCCACGGGGAGTAAAATCAATATTAGCTTGTTGAGCATAAAACGTAACAACAAACAACAGGATGGGAACCCCATCCGCAATCATTTTGAGATCGTTCTTGAGTTGTCTGACGAGTAAACTGACATCCAAACCACGCGGGAATAATAGGGGGGCAATTGGATAAAATTCAAATTGTAGAATGTGAGCAAATCCAGTTA